>JBCAUG010244021.1:0-34042 GCA_038406175.1 Haplosyllis leylae
TTTACTTTGTAACTGTTGACTACGTGATAAATGCTTATATCCTTTTAACTGAAGTACCATGCTTGTACTTTATCTGAGCCTAAAAGGCTTAGCTGATTAGAATATTTACAGTGTTACTACTACGTACTACGTAACTTTGGGATTCTAGCCGCTCTCACAGAGCACCAGAACTAAGGTTTCATCTCAAACAGAAACTCTGTCCCCAAACCTGTTCCTCTGTAATTACTCCGGACAGAATCTGCAGTATTTGCTGTATTGATTATTTGGAGCGAGACTGGTAATGGTCAGCTAGATTTGTGATATATGTAGCCTGGTCATTCGGTTCAGCACGCGAATAGATCTATCCCAACAGTCAAGGAATGTCAATGTCAATGAATTGAACGCTGTGACTATCGAATTCATCCAAAAATCCGCTGACACGCCGAAGCAGTCCCATGACATGTCACAGACTGTATCAGTACCGAGTAATATGACTGACTTCTAATCCAATAAAGATCGATTGGCCTTTATATTGCCTCGATTAACTAGTGATCTGGTGTTTGAATTGCGTTCTGGTATCTGTTGATATCACTCTCCTATCACCTCATATTATTCATGATATAAATTATGTACACAGAAAGACAAACTTTGCTTTCCAATCTGGTTGTATTGTGAAGATGAATAAATGAAATTTTGTTTGCTTTCAAAACTCACATTAAAACCTAAAATCCCACTACACCGTGTGAGACAGTTAGCTAGCTTCATGAAATCTTGGTTTGCAGGAAAGCTAGAATTTTTCACACTTATGTTCTGAGACTTGCTGAGAGCTAAATGTCTGACACTGTTGAACAGTTTCTTCAGGAATCCTCGGAACAACGGGAGTATCTGTTGTATTTGGTGTCCCAGTTTGTCATTTATAGTCTTCACTAACTTGAACCAAAGTAAAGAAACTCAATAACGGTGAGCTTTGAATTGGAAATCACAGCTGCAAAACCGTATAGCTATTGTCAAACAGAATTTCTGGAACAGATCTGTTCATTGGCAATTACTGGGATGCTAGTTTGTCGTTTGTTTTATTGACAACTTGTAACTCAAACTAGACAGTCCATTGTTAACAAAATTCTGATTAATGACCATTGATCAAGGTTGATATCGAATAAGTTTAATTCGATCCTTGTTCGTGTACTGGCAAATACGGTGCAAAATGCGGATCGAGGATTGTTAAGGCGATCACCTTACTCGGGGCATTACTGCTTTAAATTGTGCTGTATTACTATCTATGTTATCCTCAATAATGCAATTGTGGATCATAACGTCTTGCTGTTCTCCATTTGTCACTTCATTTATGTACAAATTTTCTGAACACTATCAGTTGTAACTGCACAAACGCGGTTGTTTTGTTTTGGGATCCAGACCCCAAAGTAGAAACAAACCGGTTTGACCTATTAGGTAAAGTGCAATGAATAGAAATTATTCATGAGTTAGGATATGTAAACACTATTGTTTTGAGGTTAATTCGATCTCTTTACCGACGGTCCGTGTTGTGTGAGAAGGAGACTTGCAGGAAGCAGGGTCAGACAGACTGGCTGTGTTTCCAGTTATGATTTGCGTGTGAAATTGTTATGTGGCACCACGTCTGTTACTACAAACATGGATCGTTATCATCATAAAAACTATCTGGTCATTAGAATATTATAATGTTTGACTTTTAAGGTAAACTGGTTGATATCAGATGTTTCACTCTCTGAATTGAACAGTTAGCATCTGATATGAAGTGAACGTTGTATATTGGAGGTAGACTGCATTTGGGTGATCCATTATTTATAATCTGATGTGAAATTGTGCTGCTTGTTACTTTCATTTTCATGTGCAGTAGACAATACAATACACGGTCATGAACTCGGTATGTTTTTGAATCACATTTCTTTTTCAAATTTTTTTCTGAAATCATTTGTGAATTACTGATATGCTCTATATTCACAAATTGATGCATCATAATTGTTTAATTATGTCCTTTTAATGAAATAAATGCGTGTACGAAAACATCCTGAACATTGATCACTGGCCCCACTTCATGCACAATAATGGGCAATTCCCAGATGGGATACAAGATTTGCTATTGACTCTTATTGGAACAATCACCAAATGGATAAAGCTTATACCCCAGGGGCACCGTGAACTGCTTCACAACAAGGTCAAGAGACCTGTTGGTAATTTCACTGAGGCCTGCACAGCTTCATTTTGTACTCAATATATTCTGTAGGTGTCAATGTGAAGGATTCTGGGACCATTGTGTAAGGGTCACAGTGCGATCACATTAACCTGCTTCCTGATAAATATGGATATTTGTGAGGTATTGTATATCTACTTGAGAGGTTTTCAATCGTGAAGGAAATTGTTTAACCAAATTCCTTTTGTGACATGTCCCAGCACCAATGGGACATGTTCTGTCGTTGTAACAGAGAATATGAAAGTACAGTGTTTGTTTCATTGATTACATTGGCAGCCCTGGGTCAACTTGTGGCCATTTGGAGGGAGCCTTTTTTCCTTCCGCCGCTCTGGACACATAGTCCCAGTGAAATAAAGATAACTCACGTACAGCACTACCTGAATAACAATGGCCGAGGGACAAAGAACGGCAGAAACTCTGGCTCCATGCCTTTTTAAAAGCATGGCATTCTTTTACTTTAAATACAAATCCCAATATGGAATAAGACATTTCCTATGTTTTCATACAAGTGCTTCAGTTCATTTTGCCATGGGATAATCTGATTGTTTACCAAAACTTACTGGGATATTGAACATTTGTGACTGGTTTTGCTGGTAGTTTGTGTTGTGTTTATGAATACAATCGAATTTTTCACAAAATAGCCGAAACTGGCGATAATGGCAATATGAATATGTGAAAACAAAAATCCAACGACAAAATGTTACCCGTATGAGCATTGAACCTGGGACCTCAGCCATTTGGATTTTGCTCTCCTCTCTAAGCTATTGAGGCATATGTTACTTTGGAGATCCAAGATCTTTATATGGCCATGCTTTATTGGTTCTAACTATATGATCTAAGTCAAAGATTGAAGTGGTGCAGGAACAAAAACACATGCCTTGATAGCTTAGAGAGGAGAGCATCAGACCTGAATGGCTGAGGTCCCAAGTTCAATTCTCACTGGAGTAACATTTTGTTGCTGGATTTTTTTGTTTTCATGTAGTAAAACCTCTGATGCCAATATTGCCATTATTGCCAATTCTGTGTGTCTGTGAAAAAACTCGAATAGTTACGGCATTTTGCATAAATACCCACAATCCCGAGTCACAACAGAGACAGCTTCGAACAGGGTGCCTTAAACCAGAACGCAAACGTCTATTAAAACTAAGTTTTGAAAACTTGAAATTTAGCAACACACAAAAAAAACCAAGAAAATGGTGCGTTGTTTTTCCACTTATCACCAGCTAAATTCACTTTCCTCGCATACTGTTGTCTTTTGAGATTCTAAAAGCACCCATTCCTATTCCTGTCAGCAAGTAATTTAAAGCGAAAAAGCTTGTTAAGACTCACTTGAGATTTTCCACTGAATCCTTCAGATAGTAAATGATAGGAGAGGAAGAAAACCCCAAATGAAGAAAATGATAAATTTTATTGTCAACCATAAGTTCTTCTTTCAAATGGAAAAGAGCACCAACTTAAAAGTTTGGGCTCAGTTTCATAGAAAGTTTAAACCGATCAAGGAATCCATGTCGTGAAAAATGCAACCTAACCAATTGGTGCAACTGAATTTGCTGCTGATAAAATTACACAGAAATCTTGCTTTGATGAATACAACAGCGAGTGAGATAGAGAAAAAAACAGAACTTACCCGGCAAAGTTATTCGTTACCCGTGCCCGATGACTGGCCCCTTGTGCTGAAGGGAAGTAACGAAGCAGAGATGGAGATTACAACGCGAATGCCGTGTACGCTGCAGAACAATCACTTGATGTTTGGACATTGATTGTGTCAGCCGACGTGCAGGTCATCTCCCTATCTACTGTACAGTTATTATTGGACAGGGTGATTCAACACAGATAACAGCTTCATCAATGATGATTTGCGCTCGTTTGGTTAGGTCCGTGCTCATTATATCAAGATGAATTAAAGCCAATAAGAAACAGAAAATGAGATTACTCAATAAGGAATATTTGTTTTTGAATTAAAGAAATAAGTTATCAATAATAAATGCATACGAGTAGGGAAGTAAAGAGTTACACTTCATGAATCTACTTGCGTATTGCTATATAGCTCTATTACGGCTATTCAGTCTTTAATGGAAAAATTACTCTTAACCCTGAAAAGGTCTCTTTGAATTCGGGCCAAAACTGGAATTGGAACGAGCCAATGAATGAACAATAAGTCAATGAATAATGATGATATTTTAAGAATGGATTTCTGTCTGGTCTATGCACTCTGAAACTATAATTTTTTGTTTTGGTACAGATTTGACTCTCACTGTTAATGGTCCAATATGATTTCCATGTCTTTTGAAGAATGGATCGTTGGCATTCTACAAAGTGAATATAGAAAGGAGGTCAAGTGACTTTAATGTTATCTCCTCGTTGCAAGTGCTAGCAAAGTTTCCTGATAGTCAAACATGAATCAATACAGAGATGGCAAACCTGGCAAATAGCAGAAAAGAATTGAAACTATTTTTCTGTAAATGCAAATTTCAATGATTAAGATAAATTATCTGAAATAGTTCAAGAGGAAAAAGAAATACAACGGTTTTGTTATGAAATGAGAGAGGAAGTATTTTGGACTTGAAGGCGGTGATTCACTGTGATAAATCTTTGAAGCATTTTCTTACATTATTTGCAGCTGATTTACCAAATTGCCCTTCATCTTCGTATCTGGGACCCTCTAATGCAATGTCTTCTCGATAAGAGACGGCAATTTAATACCGGACTAATCTTTTAGATTATCTTCAGAATTAAGAGATAATACAGCTTTGTGACGAGAATTTCTATTAGAGCTTCCTCTGGTGAACAATTGCAAGGAGGCAGACAGATGCTTTCAGTACAAAAGTTTTTTTACAAAAGTTATAACAAATGTTGGTGAGTTGCGGATTCTAGGGGCAAGGTGGACGTGGCGCCAACTGCTGTAAACCCCCTCCCCTCCCCAGCCACTAACAGAGGTTCTTGATCTGATGCTTGTATTATGTTATGTTAGTGTCTGCTAGTTTTCAGAACAATCGTGCGCATCCATCTGTATTTTAGTTGAAAACTTTTATCAAAATACTGCGGAATTATTTTGGTAAGGCTGTGGTGACAAACTCTCCATGTCATACCAATTTATCCCACCAAAGGTTTAACGAATAAAGTCAACCTAATCTCGCACGCAGTTTGTTTCTCTGATCAAATCAGGAGTGTGGGGTCAATCTTCGGCCAGTCTGATTGCATTCATTTGGACCTGTGTGGATGGCAATCTATTTACAAATCAGTAGGGAAACACATTTCGCATAGTAATTAATTCGTGAAAATGTTACTGTGGTCGAGACACCACTTTGATGTAACCAAGGTTTTTATTCTAATTTGAGAGCCAATTAATTTTTCCGCGTTTCCTCACAATTGAATTAGATTTAATTAATTTTTTTCTAAATGTTGGTGATTATGGCTGCCATAAAGTTATTTAAGTTAAGATACATATGGGTGTTTCCTCGTACATATTTGGTATGATTTCACGTACTGTAATTTCCTTTTGTGGAAAAAATGTTTTCATTAAAAACGTTTTATTATCAAATACCCTTCACATTCACCTGCACACTTTACAGACAGTAGCTGTCGGATTCATCATCAACCTTTTCACAGTCTGTACGCAAAATATTTTTAATTTTTTCAAGTGAACAATGTAGTTTGTTTTTGTCCAAGGAGGAAAACGAAAATGTAAACACACCATAACTTCTTTCACTTTTGTAAACCACACTGAAAAATTTCCAACAAAATAGTTTCCTTCAGTGGGGTACTCTGAATTATCGGTCCCACTGATCTATTCCGGAAGTCAAGAGAATCTCTTAAACTTACATACTGGTTGATAACCTAATTGATATTTCGGACTTTGATGATGTGGCTACAATCAATGTATGATGATTTTTGAAATCTCAGACTTAAAATCAATGTCTCATCATTTCAGTAGGGAACGTGTTGGATTGACATCCTGTAGATGTAGATTAGATCTGATTCTATTGGAGGCAGGCCCCATTTTTATTGGTGGAATTTTTCTTTGCCACGTAACAAAAGCCCTTAATACCAATATTGCCGATGTTGTGTGTTTATGAAAAACTCGATGAAAGCTTTACATATTATGAAGTTGAGATTAGCTGCTGTATGGGTAATCAAGTTGTAAATGATTGCATTCTTGCAGTTCCACTTTGTGAAACAAGTCTAACTGTAAGCAATTGCTAAAATGACCTCAAATTTGATGACTTAATGATATCCAAAGCTGCTCAATTCTCAAAACGGTAATTCTGTTTGTATGATACACAAGTAAGCATTTCAATTAAAAAGAAACATATTCATTATTTTTATTTTATTTTACAACAGTCTATATACTTATTTTCAAGATAAATTTTCTCTAAACAATGCAAATACAATTCATTTTGAAAATATGAAAAATTATCACATATAGTACGCAAATGAACTCTGGCAAGACAATTTTTACAGTACAGACAAAGAGGAAAGAGACATCAATAACACCCATTTGTCTTCTTGTCAAAGTTTTCGCTTTTATCTTTTTGGAGAGACCCAGTTTACAGACAGGCCTGCGGAAATAGTTCAAAAGCCTTCGTATCTATTTTAATAGTCTTCATTTAGGAAACTGCAAGGTTTAAAATTTCTCTGGAACAAATTAAACTATTTGAGTCTTTGAACTTTTCTTTTCCAAAAAGGGAAAATGTAAATGATATTTGTGAACAAGTTAGGGAAATATAGTATATTTATTCGTTATAAAAATGCTGGTTTGCGTCCACCACCCCGGTGTTATGTTGAATTTTATAATTGCATAAATTACACAACCCACAAGCTTGAATACCTCCAGTTATTGCTCAACCAACAAATACGTTGGGAATACCGAACATAAAATGTGGTGAAAACTCGAATTCCCCACATTTCATAAATGCACAAGACGATAAGATAATAGCAAATCAAGTGAATTTTTTTGTGAAGGCTGGGTTATTGTTAATTGTTCTGAAGTCACTAGACTGTGTTGTTGGCTCCCATTTGTCTCGCTCATCTTTCTTGCTCTTTTCAAAGCACAAAAATACTCCCAATGTCAGCAACAAGAGTACAACTACAACTGCAACGACAATGATGATGATATGAAGCTGCGTCAAGCTGAATGATTCATTATCTTTTCCCTTGCAATCTTCATTGCTTGAAACAGACCAGCTGTATTGATTGTGAGAAGGGTCACAGACAAGACAATGATCAGTTTCCAGGGTGGCATTAGCAGAATGACATTTGCTGTCAATCAAACAGATATTTTTTTCAATTGTGCAAGAAACATCTGTGAGAGAAGTAAGCGTACAGCGTGAACATTCACTGTTGTAAGTCACATAAAGGATCGGAGTCTCTGAAACACTGTTACCATCATTGCTAATCGATATCATGAAATTTCTGACCTCCGGCAAGCTACATTGAATAATACTTGATGTGACAAAAGAGCCTTTGACTGTAATAATTTTCCCCAAGCTTTGTGTTAAATGACAAGTGAGTCCGTTACCATCAACAAAGTTTTCTCCGTGAACAAGAATATTTTTACACTCACCATCACCTACATTGCAAGGGTTGTTTTGTATCAAAGTTACAGACGGAACACCCTGGTTCTCCATGCTGCAGTCATACCCTGTGTAACCGCTGTTGCAGTTACAGACTCCCCTTACGCAAGAACCATGACAAGAACAAGACGCTGGGCACAAACTGTTCCTCAGAGCAGCATTGGGATCATTTTCCATAGCTGTCTGAGCATCAGAAGCCATATTAGGTGATTTATCAATGAGAGCCTCACAAAGTTCTTTGAGAAATTGAGTATGGCCAGAAACCACAGTGGTATTATCTGCACGCCCCACTTCATTTACACAAATTTCAATCCTAGATACTGTGTCTACATTTTCCATATCCATACAGTCCTGGAGTGAGCTATCACCCTGAATGGCGTTTGTGCACAGATTTGTAGCTTCCGCTAAGGTTATTCCACCTACCGTTGGCCATGAAATGGCGACATTAATGTTATTTGGTTGTGCAGTGTATTGGGGATCAACATTTTCATAGGGTCCGGAATTAGCCTGGTTAGTACTTGTTTGTTTCTTGGTCCTTCTGTTTCTGGACGGATATGCAAATGGTGTTTCAAATATTTCAATAGTTTTGAGAAGTGTGGAACACCTGTACATGTAACCATTTCTCGAACATTTCGTGGATTGATCTTGGATGCATGAGCACGAGTTGTTAACATCTGATGTATCTGTAGATGACTGAGCCCCTCTGTACAGGTTATTTGTTTCAGTTACTCTCCAGGATTCACTAAATTCTTCTGGGAAAAGATCATAGCTACTAGTGGTGCCATCGCTTTGAACCAAAATTCTTTCTGATGTCCCATTGAGGATGTTGCACAAACCAGATACCCTTCCAACATCGATCGAACTAGGTTTCACTAACACATGGAGACCAAAGAGTCCTGTAGTGAAGACTGTCAAAGTGGTTCCCGTAGGAAGGGTTAGGTCTAGCCTCTCCCCAAATAGTGACGACTGCATCTCTACGTTTGTAGGTGGTTGGCCATTGATGTAGGAATATATTGTGACTGGTATTAGAAAAAGTGGTAGAAAAGAATTCGATCGAGTAGGACACTTTGTTATCTTAACAACATCGTCCCCAATTCTGCAGGTGACACTGCACGTACAAACAAATATGGGAGGAAGAAGAGAACACAAAATTGTCTGTGTGTGGCACTCGACATTGTATCGAGAATTTCTAAACAGTACAAACTCACCAGGAGCAAGAATGAAATAGGACAGACTGTTGTATGTTGTAATTGCACTGACACCAAAGATCTCACAAACTTGTGCTGGAGTTCTGTCTACAATGGATAAGGTAATGGACCCCAAATCTACGGAACAAACCTCTGAGTTAGCCGACGTTTTTACAAGAGAAACAGTTACATTCCTGTCAGTGTTGCCGTCAACTACACCATCAAGAACAGGCTTCACAACTAAAGTTAATGGTCTTCCAGGAGTCCAGGTTGAATAGTCGGACACATCAGAACCACATGTTGCTTCCGTACTGCTGATTTGACTGAACACCACTTGAGGAATCATATCAACGCCACACCATAATTCTTCATTGGATCTCTCCACAGTGGCTTGGAGATATATTTCGGAGACTGCGGGAGCTGAGGGCCCGCAAAGTAAATTTACAGCTATACTAGGTGTCATTTGTATTGAAACAGATTCTTGCGATTCTTCCACAATTACAGGTTCAACAGGTAGCTGGACATTGATATGGAATTCAACACTGCATTTACTGATATCAGCATTTTCACAGGCATTTGTGAACTGTAGTCTTATGCAGCATGCAACCTTCATATCATACAGATCATCATTGAGCATTGTGGTTTCCAGGGAGCTTTCTGGATTCAGTGTTTCAAACACGGACCTATTATTTGCCATGAATGTTGTTTTGATAGAAATTGACTCCTGGTGAGTTGGCAGAGTGTAAGAACATCGGAATCTTACATTTTGATTTGAAGTGCCGTACAGTGGTAGAATTGAAACGGCATCGGGAATTAACGGTAACTCACTACTGCAGAGTGTTGGTGTTACAGAGCTAACGTCATCAGTGGAGGTCTCTGTTGGTCTTATATTGATTTCACTTGAGTCTTGGAATAAATCAGTCGTGATCTGATCTGAAGATATTGCAGGATCATACGAAACAAATGCTACTGTTGAACTAAGGTCACTTCCGAGAGGTACAGATGACAGATCCGTGGATTCCAAATAATTGGCGGTGCGGTCACTCAGAAACGACTGGTGAGATCCTGATAGTTCGGGACTCAGTTCCAACATACTCATTACTGACCAACTTACTGATTGCTGTCCTTCATAATATGACATGGAGCTGGATGTAGTAGCATCATACAGCACATCAGACGATGATGGCTCAAGCAGATTTTCTGTGCTTGAAACACTTTCGCCCACAAATGTTGGCAAAAAAGATGGATGTGTTGTAGATTTATCTGTAATAACCAGTGATACTGTTGGTAATATTCCAAAATAGGAGAATTTCGAAGATTCTAATGTTAAATGTGAGGCGGAGGAATCATCACTTCTGGACGGCCCTGCAGAGTCAGAAGAAGGTAACAGACTATTTTGTGCTTGTGTTGAAGATGGAGGCAGTTCCAAAACTAAAGACGATTCTGTGTTTTCATCAGATTTCATAACTATCTCAAAAGTAAAATTCCCAGGGACTTCGGCATGAAAGAATACATTTGCAAACAAAATTTTCCTGCTACCTCTCTTCACTGATGTGATCCAAGCGTTTGATCTTGGAAGTGCGACAGGCGTATCATGGGTGACGTCATGCAAGCTTTCTACAGGGGTGTATTCGTCTGTCTCTATCAGATTAGTGACATCCTCATACCTGGAGAAAATCCATCCGGAATCATTTACTGGTATGACAATTTGAAAAATAACTCTGCTACCAATGTTCCGTGGAATCAAAAATAAAGTATCAAAGGTTTGAACAGGATATTTGTTCAAGTTTTGACTGCTGTAGACAAACTCAGGGTTGTCATAAATGTCTATTCTGTCATTTGTAAGGAAGTCAATTAACTGGTCATTTTCTTCTGTTCTGTACAGCATGACAGGTCTCAACATTTGGTGAATTTCCAAACAATCAAGAACTGATAACCTTGGATCGCCAAGGGGATTGATATTTTCGAATGTGGCACTGAAATTTTTTAATTCTCCTTTTAGCGAAGAAGTCAATAACCAAGTCGCCATGACAGTCTCATTGTGACCCACATCTCCAAAATCTACTGTCAAAGACGGAGTTTTAGAATTCCCATTTATAGTTGAACCAACTATTTCAAACGTTACCAAAAGACCTTTGTCATTTTCAATAATTTCAGGTTGAGAGGAAGTAATTTTTAAGTCGTTGGCCATCCCATAGCCTTGGTTTTGTACCACAACTGCAAGAGCAATAGGAATAGACGGCTCTATTATGTCGGTAAAAGGATCATCACTCCAAACATCCTTTTCCCAAAAGTAGTGAACACAAAGAGAAGGATCTGGTTTGACAGTTACTGTTGTTGGAAAAAGAGGAATGGACACCTCATCACCATCACTGACATATTTGAGTGTACCTGCAATATCATACTGCTTATCTTCCACCGGAGCAGCTTCATGAAGTGGTACTATTAAATACTTGACCTCCCCCTTTTCACCTGAATTCAACATTCCAGTTCCATCAACAGCTATCAGTGAACCAGAGAAAGAACCATTTGAAAAACTAAACAGTTCTGTTGAAATTGCACCAGAAACAGTATCAGTTACAAAAATGACCAATGAGATTTCCTGAATAACGTTACTCTCTTGGTTGTCTATCTCTAAACTAGCCTCAAATGCTTCCCGTGTAAGGGTCAATTCTTGTTCAATTCTTATTCGAACTACAGCACACACACCCTCAGGTTCCTCGTAACTTTCAACCTTCTCTAACTGACTACGATAGTACTGCAACGCATCCACGTATGAATTAAACCCTTGTGATACAAACTTTCCATTGAGGGTTTGGATCTCATTTGCTCGGGACGTTACATAGCTGTGTGATGCCATGTTCTCATTTTCATTCTCTCTCTCCAGTTTTCCATTGTTCCAGTTGTACATGGTGTTCTTCAGTCGTTCAGCCAAATTACGCACATCAGTCGATGATATACCCTCAGGTTTTGGCGCACTGCGAATATCTTGCAACTCTGAATCGGATATGAATAAGCCTTCGTCACTATTGTCATTAAGGGTTGGACCAATGTTATTTCGAAACCAGTCTGGTTCAGCAATATCAAACCATTTTGCATCTCCAAGAATTTCTATGCCTATTTCCAGACTTAGTAAGAACGGCTCACTTGCCTCACTGTATTGATAGATAACGTCTTTTACATTTCGTTTCTGTCTCTGTTCATCTAACTTCTTCGAGCAATCCACTATTGACTTTATACAAAACAGAATTCCAACAGGGGTGGCTACTGGGGATTCAATAATGCTAAGGCCACATCCTACTAAACCACCTACATGACCAAGACTACCTAAGTCTCCACTGGCTGCGGCTAATGCGGTACCGAAACCAGCTGCGACACAGCTTCCTCCGGGTATAAGGCCGATGACACAATCATTAAACATGGACAATATGCATGGATCGCAAGCCCCTCTCCCGCCTGTACCGCCTCGCCAGGCAAGGGTTCCTCCTGCTCCGCCTCCGCCCCGAGGATTGATTCCACAACTACCACTGGTCCTTCTAGATCGCACCTCAATTCCAACGCTGCCGAATCTTATTGTCCCACAAATGTATGAATAAATGAGGCGACCCGAGTAGCCGCCACAACCTGAGGAGCGCTTGTTCCGAGATCGCCTTGTTATTGAGTACGGAACTAAAATGGAGGACCTCGCCTCTAGATTACCAATATTTTCTAATTCAGTACTGAATATTAATGTCGGATGGTTTGATGGAAGGGATATAGAAACATCATCTGCTCTGATGAGACCATGGTTTGTGACATTGAAGACGATGGAATTTTCATATCCTAATTCGTAAACTTCAGTGTCTATGAACCGAGGTTCTATAGTTACCACGGGAGCCGGAACATAGGTTTCGAAGTCTGCTTCCAATGTTATTATGTAAGAGTCTTCAAACAAAACTGGAGTAACTTTCCAAGCATAACGGACCATTTGTCTTTGCAGAAAAATTCTAATGATTTGCTCAGCCTGTGAAAAAATTCTGGTTTCCCGAACCGGTGCATGATCCGGTGCACTTACATATAGTTCATAAGCGCCCTCTGGTAACGTTACCGTTACGGTGCCATTACCCGGAGTAGAACTGAGGCTCTTTCTGTAACCCAACCTATTCCGGATGTCAACCACAGCGTCTGTTACTAATGGCCGACCGTTTGCAAAATAGCTGTACTCATCTTCTATGATCAGAGTCACCATCACGTCAATATTTGACGTTATTGATAAAGAAATTGGTACATTCTTACTGACTTCGTCACTGGAGAGTGACATTGATCCTGAACCTACACCAAATGGCTGATCTGTGGGTATACTGAAAGAAATCACCAGAACAGCAGAGGAATTAGAGTGCAACACAAATTGGCCTTGTGACTCTAATCCCTCTGGTCCAAAGGAAACAACAGACAATTGAATTGCTCCAAAATCAGGAAATAAAGCCCGCATATTTGTAGCCTCACTTCCACCAGTATTTGTAATCTTAAGGCTAACCATTTTAATGGATCCCCTGACACCATTTAGCTGTATGGAATTGGGATTAATTTCAAAAACTGGAGTAATTTGGTTTATAGTCAAATGTAAATCAAAAATAATCTAAGTACCTTCCTGTGAGGAGAAACCTATAGACAATATCATTTTTGTTGGTCTGTTAACACTTACAGTTATCGAGTATATCAGTGACTGATCTGCCTGCAATTCTGTCGGACTTGACTCTGGCACAACATCAATACTATCCAGATCAGGAAACAGATTTACATCAGGTAGAGACAGGGTTATATCATGTAAAGCTACTGGGCCATCATTGGTCAAAATTTGTCGGCTTTCAAATGTTGCAGGCGTATTTGTAAACGTCTCTCCCGAAACCCTTAATGTGTTATATTGAACTTTCATACTCAGTACCTGCCAATTAACCAAGCTTGTTCCACTTTCTTGACAAGGATGTCTCGCACTTGCAGTGAATGTTCCCTTTTCGTAACTTGGAGCTCTAAATACCCAGGAAAAATCACCTTGAAAATCAGTCACAACAGAAATCTCCCTTCTCACTCTTCCAGTTATGTCAATTACAACCTCCAGTTCTCTATTTGGAGTGGAACTTCCGCCCAGCATGGTCACACTGCCGGACAGCGTGACTGGTGACGGCGAAGATAGAGTTGTTTCTGCCAGAGCATGAAGAGAAACCTGCAATTCAGAGAAAGTGTGAAAGTCCAAATATCGAAATAAAAAAGTTTCACTTTCTCGCCATGCTCGTGAAATTAGATTGCTAAATGTTTGGGGCGCAGACGTTGTTTCATCAAAACTTTGACCCTATTTTACACTTTAAAACCCTAATGCACGTTCCAGCGATCAGTTAATTTTCTTATAAAGATTAGAGCATAATTTCTATTTCTGGTAAATGCTACGGGAAAGGCTCTACTATTCAACTCTCAAAATATCAAAGCAGACTATGATGTTGGACTGAATAGCATGTTAAAACGAGCTCAATAAATTTGACCTCATATGAATTCGAAGTAGTAAGAGTCCATGAGGTCGTGTCGGATCCTATGTTGTTTTTCGCTTCTATCGTGACATTGTGGACTCCACATTTGACTCCCTCCCAGGTCACATGTCCTATCAACGTATTATCAACGTCCATCCCCACTGGTCCCTGTCAATACACAATAAATATGCTTAAGATGGACAACAAAATGATAACTGCTGAAGAATCTGGCAATTCAAGTTCCAATTATCGTGCAGTTTGCGACAAAAACCTTTCCACAATGATCACTGAGCTGGGTTTTTTGAAGTTTTTGAGTTTAGTAACTTCCATGAAAATCAAATAATGTGGATTTACTTCCAATAGTTTCCAGTAGATAACTTCAGTTCCCTGTGTCAATACTAAATCTTGATTGTACTCCTGCATACTATCATCCAGTACAGTGTTTGCAACAGGCTGTATCACAGGAGCAACATACCTAAAACGAATGTTTGCATCATCATTTGGAAAAGGATTCACCACAGACACACGTCTGCTTTTCTATGAGCCGATTGGTGACAAACCATTTTGTGCGCCTATCCTGTTAGACACCAAGTCATTGATTTTCATAACGTTGACTTTTTGATCGTCTCGGGTAAAACACGTGCTTACAAACCAGCAATTGATCTTTACTAAAGAAGGAAAAACGATATAAGTTCATGGACTTACTGAAGCTGACAAAATTCACCGTAGCGGTGAGACTCGCAGAAGCACCGTCCCGCTCTGCAGGCTCCCCACGGCTCTGTTAGGTTCTGTCCGCAGGCGTCCAGTTCACAGGTCGTGTAAAGTTCAACTCTTTGGTGCATCGTCTTCTCATCCCCTGTGCGGCAACAAAATTGTGCTGAGACTTTAAAATCTTGTTTATGGAACTGAAAAGTTTTAATGATATAACACAGCCTCTCATTAACATTATGAGGGTATACCGACCACGGTCCCCTGTCCTAGACTTGATGATCATACTAGACCAGACCTAACTGGGGCAAGGGTCATCCTTCCTGCCTGTTTTTCCATTAGTCCTTCTTTCATGGTGCTTCCTGGGGGGGATGATCAGCATGCCCCTGTGTGGGGAGGTGGCAGCGTCATTACGTCCCAGGGGAGAAGGTCACCCTATGGACCAATATCCCCCCCCGTGGAAAGAATCACAAACATGAGTGAAAACGTTACCCTCCCTTGTACCACGGACGTGGTCGGTAATAAAGTTTATTGCCTACCTGTGCATTTGTCTCTTATTGTGATACTAATGTCGTGCACTCCGGGACAAGAATATTCCTGGTCATCATTCCTGCTGACAATTTGGAGTTTCTTCCAGCAATCGGGATGTGGATTCAATAAAGTGTAGGTCTCGTTCAGTCTGACCGTGGCTAAAAGGAATACAATAAAAACGTTGACGTCACTTTGATCCAAATGACATTCATCCCTTTTCTCGTGGAATACTGTCGTTGGTTTTTACATGACAGAAAAATATCTGTATGTATTAGGTTTTCCCTCAGGTTTACCTGTATTACATTCCATTCGAATATTTGGTAGAATGGCTATCCCATCAATGTAAGATATGTTAATTCGCTGTGGAAAATAAGCGTAATTTGCAACATGATCTCTGGCCCTCCATGTTCTTATTCGGAAGCAGTCTTCCCTTGCACTCCAGTAACTTAGCAGAGATGGGTTCATGTCCAATCCATCATTGTACTGCAAATATATTGAAATACAGAAGACAAATTAATCTTTGGAACATTGAGCACACATCGACTCGGAATTGTGATAACCAGGAGCAGCACAAATGCTTATATTTGGTGATGCGAATATGAGTTGAGAGTTGATCCCTGCATACTTTTACTAATCCCTACCTTGGAATGAGGTGTCAAAGCCTTGAGGGTTTGTTCACACTCGACTCTTAATGAGAGTTTTAGCATTAGGGGACATCACTAAGAATGAAAATTATGCAAATTTTTAGCATCACTAATGATACTGCTGGCACTTAGAGTTAAGTGTGAACACACCCTTTATCTAAATTATATCACAATTTAACTATAAAATGATTGTTCTTGAAAGATTTGAAGATAGTTGTGGGATCTATTATATAATAAAAAACTTAATTAAAATTTGGCTATTTAAATTGAAACAAAACTACGGCTTGAAAACTTTTGTTCTACTCATTCAAACTCCCGAACATTGTGTTTTACAGTGTTTTACAATCATTTCCAGATTTCCTGTGTGAGAGGATGCCAAGTCATAGGATATTTATTGCTAATTTTCCCCAAAATCCATGTGAAAATTCAAACAGTGTCTCCCCAGAATCCACAAACAACCGTTATTTTGATCTACTGACGCCTTTTCCTTCCAAACTTGTAAGTTGGATCAGAATAAATAAAAATTTCACTGCACTGGTTACT
Source organism: Haplosyllis leylae (assembly GCA_038406175.1). Taxonomy (NCBI): domain Eukaryota; kingdom Metazoa; phylum Annelida; class Polychaeta; order Phyllodocida; family Syllidae; genus Haplosyllis; species Haplosyllis leylae. The sequence continues at coordinate 16,897 of JBCAUG010244021.1, forward strand.
TACATTGACCTGTCCACCAACCACTTCGACATTAAAACTGTCTCCACAGTTAGTTTGCAATGAGTCAATGCCATCAATAATTGGAGCCTCAAAATCAGTTCTCCATTTATACGTAATCCAATCTCCAACGTTTCCAACATCATCCGTTGGGCGTATGTGGAATTGGTACAACTGTAATTAAAAAAAAAACATTTCATGTTTCGGTTCTGGAAATATTTTGAGATCAAAATTTATTACCTCCAACTTGAGCAATTTTCATTGCAAAAATATGGAAATACTTTTCTTTTACTAAAAAGGACACAGAATAATTATATCGTCTCATCTTTTGTTCAGCGAATGAACTTGAATGAAGAAAGTGATTCTTTTAATTAACGGACTTACTGTATTGTGAACCGTGTCACTCATATTTCTAACGATCCGGTAATCGCATTCCAGGGGAAATGTCTCAGATGTGTTCAAATTCTCAAAAAAGCAGTCGTATTGGCAGTTATTTATTTCTGTGCAGCCGTACCTAAACAGGGGACGCACAGTCTTTGTCCAGTAGCCAGATAGTCCTCTGCAAGAGAAATGTTTCTTTGCTTTGTATTATTTACAACGGTTTGCAGACTTTGTATGAATCTCATGGCCTTCACCCTCCTTGACTCCATTTTAACCAAAACCTTGTTTTGAAATTGAAAATGTCAGTTGAGATTTATTTAGGAGTGTGAGCTACATGCATGGGCTTGATTTAGGAAGTCATCACCGAGGAAGAGGCTCAGGTTGTCTCTGAACTAACAATACTCTTGGTCCAGGCCTATGACCCACAACTCAGTTGTATCAGATACTGCCTAAGGTCTGAGTTATAGACCCAGGCTTTGTTTGGTCTGAGACAACCTAGATCAACTTCAGAGGCAATTATTCCTTTTCTAAAACAGGTGCCATATTGACTACTGTTGGCAATAGGCTGGGTTGGCCTAAACCTAGACCGTCCGGGCTGGGATGGCCTCAACCCAGACCGCTCAAGGATTTTGGAATTAGGAAACCATCACTGCATAAACAGTCTCAGTTATCAGACCAAGGGCCTTCTAGGAAACTAGGTCATGTTAGAATTGTAACCCAATGATAGCCTCCTGTCTCTGTTTGAAAAAGGAGGGGGGAGGGGGGTTTCCGGCTGTAGACACACAGGTGAATCTGAGGAAAGCAACACAGGCACAGACAATGGTGTGCACCAGTCCTTTGAAACCCAGAGTACGTCACCAGGAGTCTGAAACAGGGCTTATCATGCAAATAGGGATGACGTCCTCAAAACATTAAAATGAGAAATCGATGGAGAGTGATAATTCACCTAAAATTTGTAATGGTTGGTTCCGTGTTGTCAACAGTAAACTGATGGTTAAACACGGCTTCATTACCAGCAGCATCTGTAGCAGTGACACTCATGATATAATCTCCTTCTTCAAGTTGGCTACTTGTCCAGGAGCTTTCCCAGTCTGAAGAAAAAGAGAAGGTTCAATGAGGCAAATGGCCTGTATTCGGTGTCGGAATGCACAAGAAATCTCTTAATGGTTCATGGCCGATTTTTCACGGCTTCTTCCATCTGTTCTTCAACTATGAAAAATGATCGGACATAGATGGAAACTGACGAATAATGTTTTATTGACTACCTTTCCCTCAATGCCATTAATTTATCAGATCTTATAAGATAGGGGACACTTAGCTTCTAGGTTATTTTCCAAAACTTCTACCTGCTGGTCCAGTTATTTGAATGGCGTCTATCATTGCTATTCCATTTCTTGCAAGAGAACAATCAATGTCCAGTCTCACCGTGTCAGCCAAGAAAGTTGTTTCCTGCATATAACAAAAAATACGTCTTCAGGTTTAATTTCCGCAAACCGTCACTTTTCGCTTGTCCAAAAAGTGACGATTTAACCATCATCACATTTTTGGTGCCAAAAATGCCGTGATGATGGCTAAATCGTCACTTTTCAGACATTTTGTAAATATTAATGTCTTTGATAAAAGTGACTATTTGTCATTTGTCACATTTGCGTAATTCAAACGTTATCTCAAAAAGAAACACGAACTCAAGCCGAAAATATCCACAAAACATCCATCACGTAATTTGATGTGAATTATAAATTCCAATTCATGTAGACAGCAAAGAATGGAAGAATTATTGACCTCGTTTTGAGCAGTTAATAAAAAGATTTTAATCATAACTTAAACCAGGTTTGTAGTCATTTCTGCCATTTTTTGCAGACTCTACTTCCAAGGACAAGAATGTTTCTGCCGTGGAGACTTTCTCCCACGTGTGTAACATTAATACCTTACCGCAAATTCTGGACTGAAGATCCGACTTTGTTCAATTAGAGATGGTTGGGATACATTCCACAGTACGACCCATTGACCACCTGGATTTAACAGAGAGACTCGGACGACGCCACCACTACCAAATGTTTCATAAATGTCTATCCGCTCCATGTATAACTTGCTTTCAATTTTCACCTAATTGTAAATTTAGCAATATAAATCACTATGAGTGGAATATTTGCCCCGTTTGGATACAATCTACAATTTAACTGAGGCTTCTTCGTTACTTGATCACACCGTAAATATTTTTGGCTCGCCTGAAGATCATTTGGAAGAAGTTGTTCTGTTCAATTTTTGCAAAAAAAACCCCCAAAAAACCAGCAATGCTAAAATGGACAAAGAGATGCAGCCATCTCCGTTTATGTACTGACATCTACACTTATACACCTTATAGGTAGAGCATCCATTTCTGACTGTTTTCGATAGTGTCAATCATTTCTGACTGGGTTTTACAATGGTGGTCTGTAAGAAATTAATATTTGAATGATGTTGCAAAATTGAGGCCTGCCTTTTGCGATGATTTCAGTATATTCTGACTTCAGTGTTTGTATGGGAGTCTATGAGAATTTTTTATATTTTAAAGTCTACAGAAAATACTGAAATATTTGCATCAAATCTTTTGGTATACAATTATAAATATTAGTAAGGAAATCTGAGATATGTGGAGACATTTCAAGATTTGTTTCTTATTTTGGGTATATAGTGATTCTAATTTTTAGCACCATTTCAATACATGTTTCAAATCAAAAAGTTGAAAAGTCTCAATGTTGCTCGGATCTCCTTAATAATATCTACAATTGTATACAAAGAAGTTTGATGCAAATATTTCAACATTTCCTGTAGACTTTAAAATATTTTTAAAAACATTTTCTCATAGAAGCCCATACAAACACTGGAGTCAGAATGTACTGAAATCCTCGAAAAAGCCAAAATTATTGAACTTCCTGCAGGGTAGACACAGAAATCCCATACAAATGTTCCACCAGAAATTTTACAGCCCCTATTGAGCCAGCACTAAACTTTAAAAAAAACTTAAAATCTGAATTTGAAAAATGCTTTATTTGACTGTTTTGGCAATTCCTAGTATTAGGATATGTTAATTATTAAAAATCTGTGTAGAGCCATTTGAGTTTTTCCTACATTATACAAAGTTGACAAAATTGCCAACAAAGGCCAACACGGGGATGAATTCAGCAAAAAAATGCCTCCAGTGGGAATAGAACCCAGGACTCCTGGATATTTGCTCTTATGTTTTGATAACTGAGTTAAGTAACTATTTAGTTGTCAGTCTCAATCTTTGAGAGCCTTTTAAGGTCATGCTCTATTGATTCAAAGAAATGATCAAAGTCCAAAAAGTGCAATGATGCACGAAACCAAGTTCAGCTCAGAGACGCAAAGGACGCGCACCCCCCTCCCCCCATGGTTTCAAATTCTTTCATTTTCATGCAGTTTTTGGGATAAATTTGGCAAATAATAGGTTGGCGCCCCCACATTAGAGGTTGGCGTCCCCCCCTCCCATCTGGGAAATCCTGGATCAGCCACTGATAGCTCAGTCATCAAGGTACCAGAGCAAAGATTCAGATGTCCTGGTTTCAATGCCTACTAGAGGCATTTTTTTACTGAATTTATTTTGCTCTTCCCCATGCAAGCCTTAGTTGTTAATGTTGCCGACTTTGTATAATTTGGGGAAAACTTGATTATGAGTCTCATTTCCGGAGCCATGATCTGCGCTCGGCCAGAGAATAGATCCCTGGTAGATAGACCGAAATATTAAATATTAATTCTCGGGCGTTTTACATTATCATCATAAATCTATACTTTTGTGGAATGCAAATTTTCATACCTCGATGAACTCATTTGGCCATGTAGGGGAATTCCTGTTTTGACGCCAACTACCACCGTAATTCCCATATCTGGGGTACACATCAGGTGATCCTAAAATTTGATGTGCTGCTCGACTCCTGAAATTTTTATAATAGAGAATAAATGTGCTTTGATGGTAAAATTCTGTGAAGATTTACTTGCTTCACGAAATTCATCAACCAAAACATTGCAAAATAACATGATTCAGGTTCATTTGCACTGTGTGTTTTTTTTTTCCTGATTGTGACTGCGATTCTTCTTATCGCAACAAATGGGCTTTACATGACTCATGTGAAGTGTTCACACTATGCAACTCTGACAACATCACCAACCCATTATAAGCCAAACCAAATAGCAGTCGCAATAAGAAAAAATAGTACATCGTGAATGAGCCCTTAGAAGCAGTTGTAATTAAAATGCGGCATTGTGGAATTTGGCTAATTGACACTGCTGCGTAAAACGTACAAAAGCATAAACCGGATTATTCAGTAGAGAAGATTTATTCAAAAGAGAAAAAAAGACAGACTGCTGTTTGAAAAGTAGTCAATAAAATTACTTGGTGTGAACTTGTACCAAATGGTGAGGTACTTGTCTGCAAACTTTGTACTTTCTGTCAAATCCTAACATCAGAAAGGATCCACAGAAAAAACAACACCGATCCGGTGATGGCAAAGGGGATGGGAATGAATACAAACCATGATTGCATCACTTCATTTAGCATAATGAGTGAATGATGAATGGAGTGTGGGGTTTATATATTAATTGGGTTTACTTACTGTGTGTTGTATTGAGAAGAAAATGACACAATTTCAGAAATCCACAGACCTATGCTGCTCTTAGTGGTCATCCCTACAAACAGAAGAATATCAATCAGTTTTACATCATCTATCTCATTCAACTTCATCAATTGTTTGAAGGTGCAACAATTACCCTGGTAGTTACAATACTGGATTTGGCTTTTTTGATGAAGAAATATCCGACAGTGAAACCACTGATAATTTCATTGGAGAAAGGTTTTGCATAAAGTCTGAGAGATTTGTCACAGCTCAGAAGCCACGGTAAAGGATTACCTAATTTTTTGATAAATAATGTTTCTTCACATTGTTAAATCCTTCAACCGTTCCACATGTACTAATTACCGACCACATACGGTAGTATGAGGGAGATAATGTTTTTACCGAGTGTCTGTGATTCTGTTTAGGGGGAGGGAGGACAGTCTTGGCAGGGAGCAAGGGGGAAGGACGGGTACCCTAATTGAATAACCCCCTCCCCCATCATAGATCTAGCTAGATCATGTCTGGGGAGAGGGAGGGGAATGAGTGGGTACCCTAACCAAGTGGCCCACCCCTACCTCCTCCCCACGGCTAGGTCTGGTCTGGGAGGAGGGGGAAGGGGGTGGATACCCTAACCAAGTATCCCACCCCTCCCCCTCGCTATGCTGGCTTGATAAGGACGTGGTTGGTGTTACCTTGTAATATTAAGGCGAGGTTGTCTTGTTTGAAGTGAAAGCCAGAAAAGGGTATTGCTGAAATCCCTTAAATGAACCCTACCGAAAAAGGTTCAGTTCCGAAAGAATCGTGTCGCACTGTATTAGAAAAGAGATATACAATCTATGCACTCTTGCTACACCCTGCAGGAAAGTTTAGTGGGCCTTTTTATTCAAGATGGCGGGTATATTGTACTGCAGATTGTAAACATTCATTTGCGTACCCTGTCAGGACACAAGTTTAAGGATACAAAGTCATAAGTTGTCTAATTTGACTAAGATGCTTTGTAAGTGTGTGTGTGGGGGGGGGGGCAAAGTGCCTTTTCGATTCTGAAGTCGAAGTTGCCAGTGAGATTCAGATTCGCCAAGGACGCTTCTAGCGTTTGCGACACCACTGCGAGATCACTCCCAAATCGAACATATGAATTCTGTCCTGTACTGTTACACCAAGGGTCAGCGACTGTCGCTTGGAAATCGCTTTGCAACCCATTCAGAGCAATGTTGCAGTGACGTCGCAGACGCGTCGCTGTCGCGAGATATAAATGGGCTCTGAGGGTATCTTGAACCCAACTATGAGGTGCCTCATTGTGTTTTTTTTTTTGTCAACTCACCCGTCACGGTAGTATTTGTGTCAATATGTTTCACGTCCACCAGGACCGTAACGTTCTCCTCGTTAATACCCCAGGTAATGGTCACATTCTCGTTGTACCTTTCAGCGACGCTTACAACATCAATGGCTGGTGGGGTGACATCAAGAGTTTCGAACACCCAAAAGTCTTTGTCCGTCATTGGTTCATTGCCTGGTCTGCAGCCTGAATTGTGAACCAACAATATTTGTTAAAGCCACTGATGCAAATTCCAAAAGAAGTATTTCCATGTAAAATGACTAAAACAAAAAAGTTATATAAGTAACCTTCGAGACTGACAACCACTTCTCTTTCCAAAAGAATGTAAAATCTGGTCTTTTCTTGGAACATAAATTCTGGGACAATTTGTAGTTCGTCATCATCGATTGTTATTTCGGCAGAGATCGATGTGTCGATTGCGTACACTTCCTCGTCAGTTTCATATTCCAGGAAGTGTACAAATGCCGCCTGTTCTGGTATTTGAATATTCTTATCAAATCTGAAATGTCATGTTTTTTCGCATTTATTTCAAACTAAATCTAATTGAAAATATTGGCCAGCACAAAACAAACCTTAATAAGACATAGATCGATACGTACTTTAATGTCCATACTGTTGAAGTGGTATCAATCAATAAATAGTTTGGTAGGTTTGTTCCTTGAACAATTTGTGGAGGATATACACCTTCGTGTTCAAAAAATAAACCTCAGTTGTATAAAAACAGTATGAGTGTATAGTATTTTGAATTTTACCTACACTCCTTATTAATTCAGGTCCCCACTTGCTTATACATAGTGTAAGGAGAACCTGTTGGTGTTTGGAACAGACAACTTTGGATGGGCTAAAACTTGGAATTAAGGAACCAGGTCCTCAACCACCTAGACCCCAGCCCCTCCCCCATCTCCCACCCAAAAATATGACACTTTGAGATTTTACCAATTTTGGTCTCAAGAAGAAAAGATGGAAACCCCAGCTACCCCGTAAATATGGGATATTGAGATTTTGCCAGTTTTGAACTCAGTAATGCGTAGGGATTTGTTTGAACCCCCATCAAGCGATACCTCATTCCTAATCTAATTTTGAAAATAAAAATGTGCCACAATCTGACGTGTAGGTTTTGTCAGATCTATACAACTGATTAATGTTACAATTAATGCCAAAAAGGGAAACAAGTAATCACCAGTTTGAGGATAAATATCTTGCAGACATAGAAACTCAATTAAAAAATTGAACTACCTGGCAATAAGTTGATGCAGTTTTGATCACTCTGTCTTCCGCGGTTGTCGGAGGCAAAGTAACACAGACTTTGTTCCTGAAAGAGACCGGGTGGAAGAAAACAAAATCAACCGAAATACTTGTATGTTTGTATGCAATTGTATATTTGTTTCCAGGTAGCAACCGTTGATATTTTCTTCTTATCATCAGAAGCAGTTAGAAGCAATTAATCCATGGAATATGATTTCAAGAGTATGTGAATTGACAAATTACAGTTTGTGTTTTAGTCCGAACTAAACTAAATCCGATTGTATGTTTATGTACATATTAATTGCAGTCGAAATAAGTTTTCCATATCATTTCTTTTGAGCCAATCAGCGAAAGACCGACTTCAAAATCTTTTCATGAACCCAGTGTGAAGTCAGTAAGGATAGACGTGATTTATTTTGGCGCTCAATGACAAGAGAACTGTATTGCATATCTTGAATCGATCACACGAAGTTTCGGATATTTGGTCCATTTGGTCTGTGCTTGACAAACTATTCTGGGAAATGAAAACCGAATGAAAACTTTCTAGTTCTAAGAATTCAATGGGAGTTAGTAAATGAATAACAAACATTGTCTGTGTTGAAAAAAGTGTTAAATACAAAGTTCTGTATTTTTCTACACCGTACTTACATCTGATAGTTGGTCGGAAGAAACATCCCATTGCAGTGTGATGAAGAAGACGTTGGAGTTATTCCTCTGCATCAGGTCGCTTTTACTCATACCAGATGGACCCACGTACGCAATCTCTGTGATACTACCCTCACTGGCTACGGCCGCTATTTCGGCTGTTCAAATTCAAGATGATATATAATTTGTCAATCAGTTCAAAAAGACTCGAAGAAAAGTTAGCAGTGCTTGGTTGCCTCCTTCAAGTTGGTTCTATTTTTATCAAATTGATGGAAATTTACTTGAATTTAAATTCAAATGGAACCAATTGAAAGTTGGCAAACAAGTTTTTATTCTTGATCTAAAATAACTTTGTTGAGAAACTGTCTCAGCTCTCGTCAAGTTTCAGTTGCACTTTGCAGCATGGAAACATTGATGTTTAGTGATTAGGAACCAAGTAAGTGTTCACATACGCCATAATTTAAAGCTCACTTGAAAGTGGTAGCTGGTCCGGAGGAATTGCCAAACATATTCCACTCTTGTAGGTCGGAGGCACAAACTGAGGTTTTGTTAGGCAGCCTCTTTCACCTTCGCCTTGCGTCGTCACCAAAAACAAAAACTGAAAGATCCGAAACAAAATGTGATCTTTTCGCTGAAAACCATAACTTGTTTTGCTTTTCCAATCACTTTATGTTGTGATTTTACCTGCAGCCCAATGCTGCTGAGAGGCTCATTCAAGCCAGGTATGAAATCTTCTATGGTTACAGCCACAGCCTTAAAAGTGTCTCTTGTAACTTCTGGGGCAGGGTACATGATAGAGCCTTTTAAATAAACATGAAAGAAGAAGGTCAAATGTAAAATGATCGAATATGTTAAAATTGTGACAATCAACTTTATGCTCTCGCTGTAGCAACACATATTTAGACACAATTCCCCAAATATTTCATTTTGAAACATTTCATTTTACTAACATTTGACAGGATCCAGAATGGTTCCTTCTTCCAGATCGTCGCAAGCATCCCCACACTCATCATATCCACGGGACCATCTACATCTAATAATATCTCCATCCGGATCACTGACAGGTAATTGCAGAGTTTGGTTGCACCCTCCCTGTACAATATTCAAGGTTGTTTGTACAGTGTACCATTCATTCCATTTTACACACATTCATATTTACTTCCTGGTGTGTACTTTCAAATAGTTCTACTACCACATAAGGGGAAAAAAGGCAAACACACAGTCGCCTTGAATTCCTCCAACTAGTTCTTTAATCCCTTTAATAGAAACAAATGAAAAAGTCATAAAATTTCCGGCAGTTCACTACTTTTCCTCCTTGGTTTGAAACCGCCAACCATTTACCTGTAACTTTATAACGGGAGAAGTAATCACTCTTGGAGAAGAATTAATTTGTCCAGTATCATTTCTAACAATCGTGGAGAAAACAGTCTGTAGTCTGTAGTCCCCATTGATTGGACTGACCCACGCAGCATTCTTGAAGCCTATTGATACCCTTTCTGCGTTCTCTGTAAATAAATAGTCCGCGAAAAGTACATGACGATGTTTTGTATTGTAAATGCACCTTCGTCGCCAGTCATCATAATTATGTAACCAAACTGAGATGTACAAGAAGTTTCATAAATGATAATGACCGAGTATGTTGAAATGTATAATACCCTATGGTATCCTATTTTCCTAAAACCTGCTTTTCAAGAGTCATATGGATTTTCCTGTTTGCAGGAAATTTCACCATTCGAATATAAATCAACTACCATTCGATTCAAGTTTTGTCGTACAATTCTCTCTTCGTTGCCCGCCAAAATGTGCCAATCACGTCAATCCTTACTAATTGTGCGCTTAGTTCATGAAAGGATTTTGACGTCGACCTTTCGCTGATTGGCTCCAAAGAAATGATATGGAAAACTTCTTTCGACCTTAAGACTGTTAACAAATCTCATGTTTCACGACCAACACAGGGTGGCTTTTTCGACGCGTATGATAGAATCGAACTGCATTTAAATCAAGCAGTATGAAACTGTTTACGATTTAGCAAAACCCATATATGACTATTTTATTCAGATTCAAATAATACCTGGAAATGTGAAATTTGTCAATCTTTCTCCGAATGACCACTCTTCTTGTTCGCTGAAGGCTGTGCACCTGTACTTCAAGTCAACAATGAACAGGCTAAAGGAAGACAAAACGCCAATCAACTAATTTGGAAGAATTCATTGATGATATTCTGATATCTCGGGCATTCCTCCTAAAGTCACGAAAGTGAGTGTGGATAAAACTAATCTGACAAATGTAGTTTACCGTATGGAAATATTCCAAGATAGCCTAGCCCCAATTTTTGTATGTAGTTTGAACTGAACAATTTGAGGCCTCATTCGAGTTTTCTTTAAGTTGTACAATGTAGGCAACATTGCCAACAAAGTCTTACACGGGAAAGAGCAAGATAAATTCAGCAAAAAAAATACCTCCAGTGAGGATAGAACCCAGGACCTCTTAGTGTTCACTTTAATGCATTGCTGACTAAGCTAAGCAGACATGTTGGATAGGAGATCTCTGAACTGGATTTTGTTTCATCCACAAATGCCCTTTTGTGACTTGGATCATTTCCAGAATCAATAGAGCATGACTTTATAAAGCTCTCAAAGATTCAGACAGACAACCAAATGTCAACTTAACTCAGGAATTACTTTAGAAGATCAATAATAACCCATAACAAATTTCGTTTTTTGATGCAAGTATCAGTCTCCATTGTGAATATCATCCTGCGCATCAGTGCAAATATCATTCTTGTACAAAGCAGAACAGAGAACAGAGAGAGTGCAAATATTCAGCGTCAATTCAACGCTGGTGTTGATGAATATTTATTTGACAAAGTTTGCTTCATGGACATTTCTTTGTTTCAAAAAGTGCAACTGGCATTTCAACTTAATTCAGTCGAGCACCGGGGCATCTTTGCCATTTTATTTTATTGATGACTTGTACTGATTGGACCCTTGCATCCGTTGTCAAGGTTATGTTAAGCAGTTCACATCCTTAGATTCAGAATTTTTAAAAGGGTGCTCAGTAACGTCCGTATGCATCAGGCGATCTCAATAAACCTCCTTCGCCGTCAAATGAGTCCTCAACCAATGAGAACTCAAGATTCTGTGCATAATTTGGAACTAACACGGTTTGCTTCTCAAATGTATTGAAAGTGGGCCCTTTAGTTGGAGCAAAAACTCGCACAATGGCGTACCCAAAGACAGCGCCCACTAATTTGGATTCAATTCTTCGTAAAAAGCTTTGCAGCAGTCCATGTGACCACCACAAAAAATTCAATTATTTTTTCAATATTCTGAAACGTATATTCAGTAAAAGTACATTTTTGGGAGAAAAGAATTTGGGGCCCTTAATCCTTTTTTTGGGATCACTGATAAGACAAAAGTCATTTAACAAATTTGTTAATAATGTCACAAAAGTGAAATAGAAGTGGCTGATTTGAAACTCTTTATAGAGTCATTGCTGCTTGGATTTGGGTTTTTTACTGTTCACAGAATTTTTATTCGGCATTGCAAAAATGGTGGAAGCCGAAGGCAATGAGGCTCCAGTGATACAGATCCAATTCAGTTTAAAGTTCTGGCTAGTTGCCTTGCAAAAAGTTCTGACTGTAGTTCTGCCTTATTGAATTACTATGTTAATGTACAAGGGTTTAATGTTCAGTTAAATTAATGTGTGTGTGTATTACACACATGAATGTATATTATTAAATTATTAAAATTATCACCAATTTGTTTATTTCATTATTTAAGACCCGCAGTTGTTGCCAAGAATCAGTTGAATTCTTTTCCAAGGCAGAAACTCATTTGCCTTTAAACTGTCTCTGCTTATGTATGATAAAACATTGTTTTTCAAAGTAGATCCATAAAACAATGTTTTTCATAATTTTCATTACAACAATTTACTTCATTATATTTATTCATTGGCCAATTGGTTCTGACTATGTGATATCAATGCTGACTAGTATTGAATGTTTGCAGAGATGTTTATTGTCTACCTTTTGGTTAAATAAGATTTTGGAAATATCCACCACCAAATAGTGTACATTATCAAGTAATTTTATCATTTTGTCATGTGGTATTGCCATTTCAAAAGACTTTTAAATAATGTTCATTTGGTCATTTTATCATTTTGTCTATGGATAGCTGCTAAGCAGAACTGATTTTAGGCATGGGCAACTAGGCAGCTAGGCAGAACTTTAAACTGAATCCGACCTGTGAGTGAAGTATTTGGTCGACAGAAGGAAGTTGTGAAGTCGCTTAAAATCAGATTTTTAAGGCTCTTCACACAACGTATGTGAAATAAACGAAGTGGTTCAATTGAGTTTTTCCGTTTTAAAATTGTATCTTAAATTTGTTGAATTTGGTAAATTATTTTGCTACCAGTAACTAACTGTACATATGCAATACAAGGAGTAACTAGTATTGGTGTATTAAATTTTTGTACACAGGTATGTATTTCCAAATTGACACATGTACATAATTCATACCTGTATTTGTTTAAAAAGGAAGACCTATATTTAAAATAATTTGACAAATTCATAAGCCAAAAACGGAAAAACTAGAATGTCTATCGTTAAACGTGTCAACGCCCAGGTAAAGGACGAAAGAGTAAACAATTTACGAAAATGAAAATGGAGCGATGTGGTCTGAATACTGCAAAATTCGCACTTCCTTCGCCAAGAACTTGGGAAAAAAATTTCTCAGCAATGTTTTGAAGTGTGAAATACGTAGCAAGAGACCGACTGCAGTTTTTTACGTTAAATTTGGGCTCTACGTACTTGCTTCGTTCGCAGCCTGTGAAACACACGAGATCATCTCGAACACCGCCTATCAGTTCTCCTGTTTCTTTGGTATTCTCAATGCAACCTCTTCCCTCGGCGTGTCCCCGCCTCCAGGACAAGTAGTAAGAAATTTCCATCTGAAACAAATTGAAAACGTTGGGAACTGTAGGCACATTTGTCAAGGCTCAATCTATAAAACTTTCGAATGACACGGCAAATAGGAGGTGATACACTTGAAAGACAGGTGTTCTAATCAGGGTTCCTGCATGAATGTGACTCGAACCATCTGGAATTAATGGCTGTCCAATGTGCACTGCCTGTCCTCCCGCTTAACCCTTATTTCCTCAACGATGACTTTGTCAGATTTTCTGACCTTGATACCTTCAAATAATCATATTTGAGTTTTCCCTAAATGGAGATGCATTCTGTAGATTCTGCAGAGTTACGAGAAAACAAAAAGAAAAATATCCAGCAGCAAAATGTTTACCCCCAGTAGGAATTGAACCCAGAGCCTTTGATTGTCAAGCCCTGCATGTTATTAGGATAAGTAGAGCATAATTCTATAAGGATCTAAAGGTTTGACACTTCCAACAAATGAGGAATTAGCTCAGGCAGTAGCATGCAGGTCATAAAAGTCAGAGGTCCTACTGGGGGTGACATTTTGCTACTGGATTTTTTACCTTTTTACTTTAATACACGTTAGGGTTAAGGTCAGCATAGATTAATTAATAGGTGTCTGTATTGCCACGACAGACTTGGTTCAAAAAACTGTAAAACAGTGAGAAGAAGGGTAGAAGAAAGTTTGAACTGTATCTGAGAGAGGACTTGTGTGGACTGACTGTTTCCAGACACCTGAATACTCCTGGTCATGAAACCTTGCAGGTTGTATTTCCAGATTTCTAGTAGAAGTTATACTTGCATTCTTCATCTTCACCATTTAGGTGACAGATATTCTGACTTGGAAGTTTATATTTGACAACTTTTTACTCAAGGTTCTTTCTAAATCTGAAAAAAGATATTTTTATACCTGCTGATCTCTACTCAACTGGTACCTGTGGTCGAATCAGGATTTACTATGAGCCAAACATATAGAGAAACCTTGCATTGTCAAAACATTCATGAATACTTGCTTTGAGATGTCAAACAATTCACCAAAAATTAATCTCTATTTACCTGAGGTACTTGTGATCTATGCCAACTCATTTGAATCTTCTGAGCTAATGTTCAAACATTTTAATATTTATAGCAGTTTATTATGTATCAAATCGCACAAATGATTGGCTAGTAATGCCTAATGGCAATGTTGAACATCACCTACTTCCCACAATATGATGTCAGTAGTATTACACACAGAATAAAGTTCAAAAAATACTTACCGTTTTTAGGAAGTCAGAAAATTCTGACCAAAGTTTTCTAATGATTGTCTATGAGAATTTTTTTTTTTAGTTTTCTGTTTAGTTTTTCAAGTGTCTAGAAGAAACCATTACTTGCATCGACTATTTGATGGTAGATAATCATTTCTGATAGTAAGGAGATCTGACCTACGTGGAGATATTACAATTTAAATGCTCTGGTAAAAAGTTGGTCATTTCAAAATAATTGAATTATTGAATTATCTCAACATAGGTCAGATTTCCTTACTATCAGAAATGTTCTCATAGATGACCATTATAAAACTGTGGTCAGAATTTTCTGACTTCCTAAAAATGGGAAGTATTTTCTGAACTTTATTCAGGGTGTTTTAGGTGTTTCCCCATTTATTTTGCAAAGAATCCGAAGTGAAGTTTTACACTTGAGGTTTTCGTCAGATCTTACAGGTGGTCTGTCAGATATTTCAGATCTGTGAACGTTTTTTATCAGTGAAAACAGAGAAAAGGTTACCAACTACTAAAAGTTTAGTACTTCCAAAAGTATAACAACTATTTACTAAAAATTTAGTAATAAATATTTGATAGATGAAAATCAAACCATCTTCAAATAATTTTTGTTCAATGAAAATGAACCACTGAGAAAACTGGTGTGGAAGCACAGAAGCATAAATACATTTCTCTCAAAAATAATACAGTACAATTATGTTTTATTAGGGTCAGCCAACCTACATTGGAAAGCTGATCCTACTGAGCTAATCTGACATATGCTAGTTAGCGAATCTTTAAACTGATTTTTGTTCATGGACCACTTGACTTTTAGGTCTTGCGGGTGATTCAGCTAGAATTAAAAAATTATAAATGAAAAAGACCTTAAAGACTCAGGCTTACTAAATGAAAAACTCAACTAACATTTTGTCATAGCCAGTAATTTGAAATAAAGACTGCTGGTAGTACAATGATCTCCTTCTACCATTCTTGTTAAATCAGAGGTTCAACTAGAGTTCTTCTTGAGTGGTTAAAAACGGCCGTTCGATTTTTGCAGCGTCCCGGAAGTGAGTTTGTACTTGAAACTCTCCCACAAAAGACAATTCTCTGGTGGCCGTGAAAACATTCAGGGAACATTTGCACAAAACATTCCAAGAATCTGTTGGGATTCGAAGAAAACAGACAACAGTTATTGTGACTTCACCAAATTTTCCTTTTTTTCTCTCTCTAAATTCAAGCGTTTGTCTGATCAGTAACCTCAACTAAAGAACCAATGGAGGAAGAACTGATGACCCTTCTGGCTGTTGGTCTCGTTTCTTAATGTTATGGCATATGATCAAGATCTGTTACACCCCGGCAGATAGTTTGGTTGCTCTGAGGGCTACCTATGTAATACAATGAGAATTTGGGAAGGTGGATTTGAATAATTTCAATAAAATTACAGTCATTTTATTGTTTTCAGATGAATAAAATTTTTACAAGGGCTGCAAATAATGGCAGATCAAGACTTTGCAAACTAAAGACCAATTTTAAATCTGTTATCTGGTCAGGGCAGACCTATGACAGGAATTATGAAAAGAGAGTTTAAATCTTGCAGAAGTGCAATTGAGAGAGTTTTTGATATTATAAAATCTGCTTATTGCTCAGTTGGTAGCCATAGGTTTTGCAGCAGAAGGTTTCTAATTTGCGTAAAGCTCAGTTCACACAAATTTGACAGCATTTAAATCTTTAAAGTATCTAACATGCAAAAAATTCAAATGTAATAATCCTAAAAATAGTATTTTTGATATCACATGTACTGCAGATTTCCAAGTAGAATTCAAACTATCCATACAAATACCCCCTTGTTCATTGCCTGATAAAGCCACATTTGTCACCTCACATGGCCATTCTCATCTTGTGTGGGTATTTTCACCTTGCATGGCCATTTTCACCTCAAATGGCCATTCTCACCTTGTGTGGACATTTTTGCCTCATGTGGCCATTTGTTACCTTGCATGGCCATTCTCATCTCACATGGGCATTTTCACCTCATGTGGCCATTTCTCACCTCACATGGCCATTCTCACCTTGTATGGTCATTTCTCACCTCATATGGCCATTCTCACCTTGCATGGACATTTTCACCTCATGTGGCCATTCTCACCTCACATGGCCATTCTCACCTTGCATGGATCCACATCTTGTGGGCTCCCTGCCATGATACCAAAAGTCATCTTGCATGCACCCAAACACAAGGGAGCAAACATCTCACCTCATGTGCATCTTGTGTGCTCCCTTCCATGTGAAAATAATATGTTTCACCTCATGTGGAAAAATTCTCTAAAAAATCATGAAGCAACCCCAATTCCATCAATAAGGTACCTCTAGGAGCCACCAGATATATTTAAATCTTCTGTACTTTGATTTACACATGTACTTACAATAGTATTAATACTTTATATCCTCAAAGTAAATATTTTTGAAAATGATAAATGTTATTTTATTCAGAGAAGAGACTTGTGCTTTTGGGGTGGGTGCATACAAATCCATAATGCTGATTTAAAATCAACCATTACGAAATTTACAACATGTAAACCGTTTGGCTTACAGCAAAGGTCTCAAGAAACAACAACTGTCGTTCTAACAACTTAACATTCAAGTTTTTCTATAATTCGTTATTTTCTGCCAAATGCTGCCAGCATTGGAGTTTTCTATAAACGGAGCAGAACTTTCATTGAATTCCGTGAATTCAGCGAATTCAGGGAATCTGAGAAATCATTAC
>JBCAUG010244022.1:0-18527 GCA_038406175.1 Haplosyllis leylae
AAGGGAGCGAAGGGGAGCGAAGGGGAGCGAAGGCAAACGAGCCACCTGCATGTGAAACTTTCACTGCCTAATTTTTCATTCACTTAATACAGTCAGTTTGCCAACTAAAAATATAGTTTGCAACCATGGTGTGCAACACAGTTAGTTTGTTGACAAACTGTGTTTTCCATTTCAAAAAAACAGTTTCTTGGCAAACTAACTGTGTTTTTTGAAATGGAACTGACTGTGTTGCACTGCATGGTTGCAAACTATATTTTTGGTTTTAACCTAATTTTTTACCTTTCCCCTGTATGTAGACACACTTTTCATGTCCCTACAATATCTAGCAATAATACACAATAATTCTGCATGCTAACTTACTTGAATTTAGTGCAATTTACACAGATTTGGATAGAAATGTGACCTAAAGTGAAACAAACTAGATTTCTTTTCTGAATTGGCTGAGGCACATGCTGCCTGTGCCAAGTAAACAGACAAGGGAAATACAGTTCGTTTGACAGCAAACTATATTATTTTTGTGGCCAAACTCAAACTCAATCTAGGAACTCATACTCAAACTCGTCGTTAGGATATGCACTTGAAATCACGTTCGTTCACGATGTTACAGGAATTACAAAAGCCGACCTATCAGACCAAAGATAAGAACCCCAAGAGAACTACCCCAGAGTACAGCGTCTGCACCAATCAACAGGGAGCTCTGTCCCTCACCCAGACCAGCTGCACCAACCAGAAGCGCGCTCTCTCCACGACCCGGCACCAAAGTGATGAGGAAATCCATTCAGTTAACAGACGACAAGGAGGACAGAGACAACTCCAGCGACGGGGAATCCATGAGGTCGGACTCTTTGACACCCAGGGATTTCCAGACTGAACAAGGTATCAGCGTAACGTAACATGAGAAACGTAATCTGAGTCTGAACGTTCAGAGCTCAAACGTCTCTCACGAAACTCGAATCTTACGAATCCTGTTACTGCCCGTTTCATCATAAAGAATTAAAACAAAGTTGTCTATGGTAGTTCAACGTTGCACTTGGATTATTCAGTGTTGGCAGGCAGCTCAGAGTGGCTGGCGGTGCTTGTGTTTGAGTATCTCTCGTTCACTCAGGTGTTTTCTTACAGATAACACGATGGCGCACCGGAGCTGCAGCGATTACTCCAGAGACATCGCTCAGATCAGATGGGTCTCACAGCAGCAGCTCGAGATCGGCGTTTTGAACGTCAACCCCTACTACGTGCCTCCCAGAATAGTGGTAAGTCTACTACGTGCCTCCCAGAATAGTGGTAAGTCTACTACGTGCCTCCCAGAATAGTGGTAAGTCTACTATGTGCCTCCCGGAATAGTGGTAAGTCCACTAGGTGCCTCCCAGCATAGTGGTAAGTTGACTACATGCCTCTCAGAATAGTGGTAAGTCTACTACGTGCCTCCCAGAATAGTGGTAAGTATATTATATGCTTCCCAGAATAGTGGTAAGTCTACTATGTGCCTCCGAGAATAGTGGTAAGTCTACTACATGCCTCACCTCCCAGAACAGTGGCAAGTCCACTACGTGCCTCCCAGAATAGTGGTAAGTCTACTATGTGCCTCCCAGAATAGTGGTAAGTCCACTACATGCCTCCTGGAATAGTGGTAAGTCCACTACGTGCCTCCCAGCATAGTGGTAAGTTGACTACATGCCTCTCAGAATAGTGGTAAGTCTACTACATGCCTCCCAGAAAAGTGGTAAGTCTACTATGTGCCTCTCAGAATAGTGGTAAGTCCACTACATGCCTCCCAGAATAGTGGTAAGTTCACTACATGCCTCCCAGAGTAGTGGCAAGTCTACTATGTGCCTCCCGGAATAGTGGTAAATCTACTACGTGTCTCCCAGAATAGTGATAAGTCCACTACGTGCCTCCCAGAATAGTGGTAAGTCCACTATGTGCCTCCCAGCATAGTGGTAAGTTCACTACATGCCTCCCAGAGTAGTGGTAAGTCTGCTATATAACTCCCAGAATGGTGGTAAGTCTGCTATGTGCCTCCCAGAACAGAAGAAAGTCTTCTAGGTGCCTCCCAGCATAATGGTAAGTCTGCTATGTGCCTCCCAGAATAGTGGTAAGTCTGCTAGGTGCCTCCCAGAATAGTGGTAAGTCTGCTGTGTGCCTCCCAGAATAGTGGTAAGTCTACTACGTGCCTCCCAGGATAGTGGTAAGTCTACTATGTACCTCCTAGAATAGTGGTAAGTCTACTACATGCCTCCCAGAATAGTGGTAAGTCTACTATGTACCTCCCAGAATAGTGGTAAGTCTACTACGTGCCTCCCAGAATAGTGGTAAGTCTACTACATGCTTCCCAAAATAGTGGTAAGTCTACTATGTACCTCCCAGAATAGTGGTAAGTCTGGTATGTGCCTCCCAGAATAGTGGTAAGTCTACTTCATGCCTCTCAGAATAGTGGTAAGTCTACTAGGTGCCTCCCAGAATAGTGGTATGTCTATTATGTGCCTCCCAGAATAGTGGTAAGTCAACTTCCGATAATTTGTGGACAAAATGTCCGTTTGCAATAGAACAAGAACAACAAGTCAGTAGAACCGATCAAAGACCAGGTGTTTCATGTTGCAGCTCGTTTCCTCCAACGTTCTGGGCAGCGTCCCTCTGTGCAACCAAGTCGTCCGGCACTCCGATGACGTCATCTGCAGTAGATACGTACGTAAGTCTCATACGTCCCGATTTACTGTTCTATGTTGAATTCAAGTTTCCGAGGGTCCATTTCCTTTCACTATCCCATTTTTGTTGCAGGATTTTGACAACTGTTCATACAAGGACTTAACAGGTACCAGCAAGTTCCAAGATTCCTTTTTATCTTACCTGATGAATTAATGTCTCAGAAACCCGAGCTCTTCATCTTTGGTTTAATTTTATTTCCAGATGTGATAGAAAACAAACTGACTTTCTATCTGGAAGGAGCGAAGGCCAAATCGGTTTTGCTGTACTGTCAGGTAGGAACAGTCACCAGAGAAATTCACGGTGACGTTTTCTATTTATCACGATGATGTTTCTGGTTCTGTACTTCGAGTATTTGTAACACAAATCTGACATTTCTGTACAAAACTGACGTCGAAGGGTTTGAAAAAGATTCAACAAAAAATAAGTTAGCCTCCAGTGGGAATTGAACTCACAACACTGACCATCACTGGTTTTGAAGTCTCATGCCTTACCAACTCTGCCAATCTGTCATGCCTTGCCAGTCTCAGACTGTCACACTTCATAAGATCATGGTCTTTTCAATCTAGAAAAATAGTGCATAAAACAAAGTGAAATTTAAGGAATTGGACAGGGAGCCACTCTGAAGGAAGTTCAGTAAATTCTGCTATTTGCAATGAAATCAGGAAATTCTGTCTGAGGTTTTACAATGGTAGCCTGTGAGAAAGCATTTGAAAGCATAAATAAATAATACTGCACAATTCTATTTTAAATTAGGAACAGCCAAACTATGTTGGAAATTTTCCAGTTGACTGAAGGATGCCCCTGATATTCATGTATTTCTATCAGTGCATGTGGCTGTTAGAATGTTTATGAGTATCAGAGCCATCGTTAGATATGTAGTGGCAAATTTTTAATGTACCATGCATTGTTGTAGGGAGGTGCTGGGTACCTGTACCTAAATCATTTGTACCATGCACTGTTGTAGGGAGGTGCTGGGTACCTGTACCTAAACCACTTGTACCATGCACTGTTGTAGGGAGGTGCAGGGTATCTGTACCTAAACCATTTGTACCATGCACTGTTGTAGGGAGGTGCAGGTTACCTGTACCTAAACCATTTGTACCATGCACTGTTGTAGGGAGGTGCAGGGTATCTGTACCTAAACCATTTGTACCATGTACTGTTGTAGGGAGGTGCAGAGTACCTGTACTTAAACCATTTGTACCATGCACTGTTGTAGGCAGGTGCTGGGTATCTATACCTAAACCATTTGTACTATGCACTGTTGTAGGGAGGTGCAGGGTATCTGTACCTAAACCATTTGTACCATGCACTGTTGTAGGGAGGTGCAGGGTACCTCTACCTAAACCATTTGTACCATGTATTGTTGTAGGGAGGTGCAGGGTATCTGTACTTACTGAAGAAAAAGGTTGTTACTGCCAAGAAACTGTTGAGTCAAAGGGAGGAACACAGGGGCATGATTCAGTGAGTGCTTCTTTTAATCTTATCAAATTCCTCAGTTTTTCTACTCCAAAGGAAAGTAATATTCCATTGCGTTAGACTTACTAACGCACAAAATAAAATATGGACACTGCAAACCTCTTAAGTTTCCTTTGTGTGAGAAGGGGGCTGCGATGAAGACTTTGTGGACATTTGTTTAGGTTCTGGCAGGACCTGGGGGAACAGCTGAGTAAGCTAGAGCCGAGCGAGTCGGTGGTGCACATCGCAGGACTACCGCTCATGGACGACGAGCAAGGTCAGCAGGTACGTCAAGCCCCCACAAACGTTACGTCTAAACACTTAGAGGTTTAAGGTCTCTTCACACCCAGTGATATACCGAAAACGAAAAATAACTAAGAAATAATCCCAAACATCCAAAAAAAAGGTTTCGCTTTGACTCGGTGTGAACGGACCCTTCCCGCCCGTAACCCACACTATTCTACTGCAGCTCGTGGACACGCTGAGAGAAATCGTGTTTCCGAACCAGGTCCGATTCGAGGCGATCGACGACGAGACCGACGAAGGTAAATCCATGTTTATCGCACACCAACGTTTCCAGCTTTTCAAATTTACCTAAGCTACTGTCGCAAAATAATTGTGAAAATAAAGTATGATTTCTGGTGCAGGTATCGAGGCGTTGAGTTTGTATATGGATCCACAGAAATACGAGAAGTGGAAGGCCGAGTGGCACTGACACCTGGTGACCAAGGTAGAGATGGCGACACCTGGTGGACGGATTCCCGTCTCCTTTACCGTGTTGGAGAAGAACGATACTCGGACTGTGAGTCATTCACGCCACTGCAGGAACGGTGGACGTGGGAGATCCGAGTCCCTTCCCTGGATCTCTACCTAAATAAATACCATGCAGACATGTTCTATTTGCAAGATAATTTTATTGTTATGGATGTTCAGATTTATTCGTGGATGTAAATGAATAAAAAACAAAGTTACATGACGAAAAGTAAAGTTGCCTTGATCAGGAACCAATCGCAAAAGGTGGGTCCCTCTGTAACTGTAACTAACGCAACAAGGTACAATCTTTGTCTGCTCATACAAATACAAACGTGCTTTATATTACAATAGCGCACTCAATAAAAACTTTTTCAAAGTCCGCGGCTTGTCCTGTTGAGTATAATGTGGCGATGGTGACACTGGTGTGTTTTTCCCTTGGAAAGTCGTCATTTTTTTTGTGCTGAATAAACTTGTGCTATAAAGTGGCTTCCTGAGAGTTAGTTATGTTGGGTCCGTGAGACCTGCGCCCAATTACACCATGATCATCTTAGTGCGGATACCTGGCATGGAGACAGACGATCAATCAGTTCACACGGGATACACAACATTGTACTGTATGTTATCAGTGAAATCTTACGTTACGCCAGGATTGCGACGGATTTTACTGTGAATTTAATGCGTCGGTTTCACTTGAAATAAAGAACTCATAACGTAACGGAAATAATATATCACCATCCACCTGCACCAGGGGGCGCTTCACCATCACCAAGCCCACTCAAGCGCCATCTAGCATTCAACGTTGTCATTAATCAGCTATTTAAAAATATAGGCAACCACCTGGTGAGAACACGTAACTAAACACTACGACCTCCACCTTTCTGTGACCGTGACCGCACCTCGGGACGTTAATAAATTTAGTCAGCCTTGTTATAAATAACAGAAATGAAGGTGCAAACAAAAATAAACGGGACGGTTTGGATGTTGAAGATAAAACCGGAAGTGCCATCAAACTCCTTTGCCCCCAAATAAATTTGAACGAAGTAGAATATGAAGCGTTTCTGACCTGGAAAGTTCCTGCCACTGATGAGGCTGGTTCCTGTAGCACAAAACACGCAGTTACATCGTGTCGCACATGAAGTGTGCAGGAGTCACACAGGCCGCAACTTTTGGAGGACATTAGTTGTTTTTGTCTGGCCATTTTTACCCCTCTTTTGGACTTCTGGTGACGTATGCCCCGGATTTCAAAGCCAGAGTGGACCAGTGGACCTCTGGCTTTGTCGCTTCGCATGACGTATTCTTCAGATTTCCGATTAGTGCGACACCTGCTGACCGCTTGGTGGCCAGCATGGCAACCAATAAATTACATTTTCATGGGGCACACAAGTTACTTGAGGTTTACACATTATATGACATTAATTTAGAGACTTACATTCATACGGATAAAGACTGTTTGTGAGGACGTTTATATTTCAGCGGGACAGAGCAGCTACAGGTATTTCACATTTATAGGAGTTAAAGGTAGATCATATTCTCAATTTGTAACCAATACAAGGTGGATCGTCTAATAGAACCAATAAAATTCCACATTGGACGAAAAGGAAAAATGATAAGGAACTGTAGACAGAGAGATGAACACATTGAGAAGACTCGGGACAGAGCCTCAAATACAAAACCACTGAAAGGCCCATTTAAAGTATTCGAAAGACAGCGCAAAAGTGAAACTGTTCGGTCAGCGTAAACGGTCCTTTACACACAGATATTTCGGTGAATGTCTATTACATGTCAATATAATTATATTGTCTTGTTAAATATTGAACTTTAGTCGCCCTGACACCGAGTTAGACGGAGACTGGAGCAGCAGCCGGAACTAACGTAACGGACCGGTAAACGCTTTCAGCCTTGCATGTAAAAACCTTCAGTAATTCTTGTACTGTGCACTTTTGTAAATCCCGAGTAATTATGGGGTGTGAAACCCCAATAACTGGGATCCAATACTGTTTAAGAAAACAAAAAAAAATGAAAAATTTTGAAAGTGTTTTTTGCTACGATCGCTTTCCCTCATGTGAACAAACCTAAATTCTGTCACCCTGTGGTTGGTTGCCAGCTGCTGCCCGTGTGTTGTGATTAATGAATCAAGTATTATTATTACAGAATGATTAGGGTCTTGGTACGTGTAGATTTAAGGTGTTCACCTCCTCCGGAGTCCACTCCTTCCTTCTGTCCATCCCGTCTGTTCGTCCAGGCGGCGCCGCCCTTGCGCGTCCGGTACCACACGTACAAGTTAGAGAGCGCCAACACCAGGGTAATGAACGCCAACACTCCCACCACGGTGTATACGGTCCGCACTCCGCTCATTCCTCCCTCCCCCAGTCTCTCCATCTCCCCGTCCACTGTCACCTCCGTCAGGTTGTTTCCATGGTTACCGACCAGATAAGTCGTCAGGTTTCGGTCCATATTAGGCGTAAACGTCACGTTCGTTTAGAAGCGGAATCGCGAGTTTCTCCAGCAGTGATCGTCCTCAACTATTTACGGATCGAATGTTTCGTCCGTATCGCGTCAACACTGCAATTTGGTGACAATTACATCCCAGCCAAGTCACTCCTCTCATGCAATCTAAGTCACATCACTGCTTCTCTCGAGATGAAGTAAATTTTTGGCAGTTAAACCGTGACACTGATGATAACTGACGGTGCGTGCTGCTCGTACTGAGGATGTCAGCAGTTTACTTCAACTATCAATTTCTATTTACTTTGCGTGAAAATATTTTAACCCTTATAATGTGATCGTAACGACAAACACTGAATTTCTCTGAATGCAGAAATCAGTTCTCTACTCAGGTGGGACTGGGTTCAGCTCCCTCTGCTGGTGTTCACAGCAGGGGAATCATTAGCACTCACCTGCGGCTAGTCAATTTTAGGTTTGTGCCAGTAAAAATTTCCGGAAGGGTAAGTGACACATGGACGATGGACGCACACTTTTTGATTGCATTTCTAACTATTAAATGACAAAATAACAAAACCAAAGCAAATTGTATAAGTAGTAGAGACTTCTTTCGAGGTGATGGTGAGGACTCGTCGGGATGCGGAGTGTTCGTGTGATGGCAGGGGAAGGGTTAACGTCGTGCGGACTCGTCGGGATGCGGAGTGTTCGTGTGATGGCAGGGGAAGGGTTAACGTGGTGCGTACTGAACACGACGCACTGATCCGTGACGGAATGAACCACCGCGCCACATGACGGCTCATCTGGGTGATTCCTCTCACGGTTGATACACTCCACATGCAACACGCGACACTTGTAACTAAAATCAGAACTCCATGACCTTCGAGCAACATTTGTCACATTGACGCTGGGACCACTGAAGGAACGGATTTTATGTAACAATCAAACAGCCGATATTTGTACAAGTACACACGAGAGCATGATGAGTTGTAGTTTCCGACTGCGGCTGACATTGTAAAAGTGGGATGTTCTATTTATGAAAATATTCTTTATTATTCGATTAGATTACATTGTATTGGATTAAATCCTTCAACAGTTTAGATTCCTTAACGTACAAATCTTAAACAAACTACGTTATTCTTCAATGATACAACGGTTAATTCTGTCCGACATTTCACATTAGGTTTCGGCATCGTCACGTGAGCACACTTTATGTGACGTCAAAATGGAATTTTCTACGTCACGTCCCACTTAAATCGGAACCAAAACCTCAGTAATTATTGTATGAACGGAATTAACGTTCACAAATCCGAGCTTCCGGTGAGGTTCCTCTCAGAGTCTGACGGTCGGCTTCACGTGGGTGTTCTTCGCATTCATCCTCCGCTAAGTTCGCTGAGTGTGAACAGGTCCTAAAGTCGCATTCGTAGTGAGTGAAAGCGAAATCACTTCAAAGGGAGTTAAATTTTGGTAATAAACCCCAAAAACAAGCGATTTTCGCTTCAGAAATTGTTCGGAAATTATTTCTAAGACAGTGATGTCGCTTTCTCGTGAATGTAGCCTTAGCTAACCAGTAGCATCGTCCAAGACACCAGTAGTGAGCAGTGACGTCCTGGTTCGAACCCTGCCACGCCGTCCACAGGTGTCAATGCGAAATCAACACGTTTCAAAACAGCGATCTTATGGGGGAATGTACAATTGGCTGAGAGTCCGAGCTGATGGTGGGTCAGCTCAAATCCGCGAGGTGGCGCCGCTACTCAAGTCAATTATACTCAAACACGTGGGTTAGTGGTGACACCTGTTAGTTACTGATAATAACGAGTTTTATTTCCTAAACAAACATCGGCCATTTGTCCTGCAGGAGACACTCCACGGCAGAGGAACAGCATGGCGGACATCAACGTGACGTCACTTCAACCAGACGCCATTGCTCTGATGTCACGTATCAATCAATTGCATTTAGTTTGAGATTTGTTTATCATTGTGTAAAACTTGCTCCCTCACACCCCCGTGATGTATCCACAGCTACTTCTTGAGCAGCATATTTCTGAAGTCTTCGTTAGACATTTTAGACGCTGATTTATCAGAGTTCGTGGTGTCTCCGCTGCCGTTCGCCGTGGCGCTGGTCGAGGCAGGTTTAGATGCTGTGGACGCGGCGCCTGGTTTGGTGCGTAGAGAACGCGGCATTAAGGAGAGCTGCGTCCGCGCGTGTCCCCTCCTACAAACACAATGATAGACCGTTAAGACAGGTTGTTACGTATAATGAGTCACATACATCGTGACGGTAGTTTACACAGTACTCACCCTGTCGTGTCCTTCTTACCTCCGCCCAGGGAGGGTGTGAAGGTGGAGGCGGAGAAGCGCTCGGAGACGGGAGCCTTGCGGGTGGGCGGGTTGCTGATCGCCACGGATATGTGATGATCTCCGACCGCGAGTCCATCCATCTTCATGACGGCCTGCGCTGCGCTGTGCTGAAAAACGAACCAGAGTAATGCATCAACGAACGGTTATCATGATGCGAAGGACACAAACCCGCAAATAAACGGAGAATAGTTACCTCGTCCTCGTACTGGATGTAGGCGAGGCCCTTCGGTTGGCCGCTCCTGTATGTGACAATCCGAACATCCGACACCTTCCCGTGCTGCAAACAGACACAAATCTATGTAAAATATCCGACACCTTCCCGTGCTGCAAACAGACACAAATCTATGTAAAACATCCGACACCTTCCCGTGCTGCAAACAGACAAACCTATGTTTAAGGTTGACACTTCTGATGTGTTGTGACGTAAAAACCTCATGAAAACACAGAATCAGGCTTCACTGACCACCAGCTGTATTGTTACTCTCTTTAACCCAATCAAACTGTGCTCAACTGCAACGCATTGTGGTGGTCCACTGACCAATAGCAATACCCTGACCAGGTGTCCCTTGCCCCGTTCCCCGTGAGCAGAAGGATGGACACGTCTGAAAAAATTACCTTCCCTCGTACCTACATATGTAGCAACCTCCTTCACCATACTAAACAGTAAGTACTCACCTCAGAACATCTTCTCCAGCCCCTCCTTCACCATACTAAACAGTAGGTACTCACCTCAGAACATCTTCTCCAGCCCCTCCTTCATCATGCTAAACAGTAGGTACCCACCTCAGAGAACATCTTCTCCAGCCCCTCCTTCATCATACTAAACAGTAGGTACTCACCTCAGAGAACATCTTCTCCAGCTACTCCTTCATCATACTAAACAGTAGGTACTCACCTCAGAGAACATCTTCTCCAGCCCCTCCTTCACCATACTAAACAGTAAGTACTCACCTCAGAACATCTTCTCCAGCCCCTCCTTCATCATACTAAACAGTAGGTACTCACAGAGAACATCTTCTCCAGCTCCTCCTTCGTGCTAAACACTGGGTACTCACCTCAGCAAACATCTTCTCTAGCTCCTCCTTCGCCACACTAAACACTGAATACTCACCTCAGAGAATATCTTGTCCAGCCCCTACTTCACCATACTAAACAGTAGGTACTCATCTCAGAGAACATCTTCTCCAGTTCCTTCATACTAAACACTGGGTACTCACCTCAGAGAACATCTCCAGCCCCTCCTTCCTCATACTAAACAGTAGGTACTCATCTCAGATAACATCTTCTCCAGCCCCTCCTTCATCATACTAAACAGTAGGTACTCACCTCAGACAACATCTTCCCCAGCTACTCCTTCACCATACTAAACAGTAGGTACTCACCTCAGAGAACATCTTCTCCAGCTCCTTCATACTAAATACTGGGTACTCACCTCAGAGAACATGTTCTTCAGCTCCATCTTTGTGCTAAACACTGAGTACTCACCTCAGAGAACATGTTCTCCAGCTCCTCCTTTGTGCTAAACACTGGGTACTCACCTCAGAGAACATCTTCTTCAGCTCCTCATTCATCATACTAAACAGTAGGTACTCACTTCAGAGAACATCTTCTCCAGCACCTTCATCATGCTACATAGTAGGTACTCACTTCAGAGAACATCTTCTCCAGCACCTTCATCATACTAAACAGTAGGTACTCACCTCAGAGAACATCTTCTCCAGCTCCTCCTTCGTCGTCTCGAACGGCAGGTCCTTCACGAATAGCTTGTTCTTCTCTAGCCCAGTTTGGTACTGAAACAGAAAATCGCACCATCAGCATAAAAGTCTATTTCCTTCTAGTTGGAGAAGTGTTTTGAGTTATCTACGCGGTTTTGTGATGATATGTACTTATTGTACTGAAGTTACAGCCATTCATGTGTCATACCTTGAACGCCTTTGCTTTGTCCGTCTTGGGATCACATTTGGAGACGAACATTGGGCGTTGTTTTTCGCCCATCGGTTGTCTGTCCAGTTTGAGCGCGTCTAACACCTGAAGCTACAAACGAAACCAACAGTTTGGTCTCCACAAATCAATGTTCGACTCTCCCCATCACATCACATTAAGTCACGTGTTCATGGCGCAGGCGCAGATGTGTTTCTCGTAATAAATGAGAGTTGAACCCAGAAGTACCTTGCGTTATAATTACACTTGGTTCTCCCTGCCTCGATTTCGAGCTTGCAAATGTTTTACAGACATAAGGGTTATAACGAGTAACACAACGAGAACGAATTTGTGAATAAAACTGCTCGTTGTAAGCGGAACCTGGTGTAGTACAGAACATCTTCTCTCACCTCGTCCTTGAACTGTACGTAGGCGTAACCTTTGGAGAAACCCTTGTAATTTTTGATCAATCGAATCTCTATGATCTCACCAACCTGCAAACAATACCAGATTAACTCCTGTACAAATATGTGGAGAAAAGCATCGACAAAGTCAACATTTCTGCACGTATACTTAGCCGACCATATCATCATAATCTTGTTTTAAAAACATTTCCCCAAATAAATAGATTTACAGACTTTGGAGAAAGCTTCTCGGATCTCATCTTCTCCTACGCGGTAGTCAAGGTTACTGACGAACGCCGTAACGCTATCCTTCCCCGGGTGATAATGCTGCGTCCCTGCAGCCGGATGTTCAACCTCAGACTCCCGCGCTAATTCTGTCCAATAAACAGGGTCATTTCAGCTCAAGTGTTAAAAAATAGCAAAGGCAAAGGAGGAAATCGATTTTAATGCATGACCGATGAATCTAGACGCCATGTCTATCATTTCTATAAATAGCATATTTCGGGTGAGACATACCTTGCAATTTTTGTTCTGGCGAATTGTCCGATTTAAAACCAGGAGGTGGTGCTACTAAAGACGGTTTAAATCCGGGAGGTGGAGCCACCGAAGATGATTTAAAACCGGGAGGTGGCGCCACCTACATAAAATAAAACATTAATTATGATGTCGTTGCATAAAACCTTACAATTTATGTGAAAGTGATTTGTAACGATGTCCGTGCACTGCAGTCGGTCCGTTGTCGTTTTAGTAAATGTAGAGTGTTAAGTGGCGGGTGAGTTCACTGGGCAGTGTCACCCATAAAACCAATTTAGAGTCCGGAAATGAATGTATCAGAGTCCATTGAACGGAAGTAATGTCCCAGCTGTACATACCTTGGTGGGTTGCGCAGGTGACTTGGTATGCGGTGGTTTGAACCCAGGTGGAGGCGCTTTGAACGGTTCAGGCGATGCTTCCAGCTCATTCACCTACAACACAAACCATGTGTCCATGGTTACGACAGCCCTGTGTGGTCCTGCTCACAAAATCAACTTTATACCACCACGTTTTGTTCACCGTTATTTAGACTATCTGAGATCAGTTTATTGTTATTCCAAGGGCCCTCGCCATGTTGTTTCGTTAGCGTCCCTAATACCCTTGTTTCGCAGCCTTAGCGTCCCTAATACCCTTGTTCCGCAGTTTTACCGCCTGGCGTTTCTCATACCCTTCCTCCACAGGTTTGTCTGGTGTCTCCGCATCCTTAACTCACCGGTTTGAGGTCTGGCATCCCTCAACCCTGGCATCACCACAGCGTTAACCTATCCCTCCCAGGCGTTAACCCAACCCCATCGGCGTTAACCCAGCCCACTCCGGCGTTACCTTTCTCTTCTTGGTGTCCGGTTCATCAGACCCGTAACCGGACGAGGTTGAGTCCCGTTTCTGTGGACTCGGCTTCTTGACTGGGATCTCTGCCTCGTTTCTCTGCTCTTGTTTCTTCTGTTCTTTCTTCTGTCCTTTTCTTGCTTTTCTGTCCTGCTTCTTTTTTTCCTCAAGGGCTGCTTCTTTTTCCGCTGCCTGAGTGATTTATCAAACATTTTAATTTCGTGTTTTACTCGACACAAGAATATATTCTGTAACAATCGGACATAAATTTGTACAAGTAACACTGTCTGGTTTCCTGCAGTTGCTTGTTTTTTGGAAGACATGTTCCATTCATGTTGGAATTCGGTTCACACGAGGAACAGACTTTTGACAGACGGATTCAGCGTTTGTACCTTCGCTCTTCTCTCCTTGATTCTTTTCATCTGTGCCTCGACTCGCGTCACCGCTACGTCATACTGCTCCAGCGTCCCTTCCTCGCGTTCAAAGTTAATATAGGCGTCACAGATGGACTCCGGCCAATCAGCGACCGAGTTGAGCGCCCTCTGGAGGATCTTGCGACAGTGTTTGTGATCACCAAACGACCTGTAACATGTAACAAGATAAACGCATTTACGTAAACGACGTCAGCCACTGTATTCGGTTAAAAACTCAACGTTGCAATGAACTCTGAGAACAAACCTCTCCAGCTGGAAGAAGTCGAGCCACTTCTGCGCCTGGTTCCCGAATCCTGCCTTCATGACGTCATTCCACAACTCTCGAGCCTTCTCCATGTTCTTACAAAACTTTGCCTAAAGCAAAAAAATTCACTCTTAAGAAAATTACAAAAACAGTCAGATGTTAAAGTCTAGGATTCACTCGTCGAAGATTGTGATCGGGAGGTACAAAACAATCCAAAAAGAGACGCACATTGAGGAAGCGATCTTTGTTCTCACCTCTAGTCTGGCCCAGTACTGAAGCAGTGTACAGTCTGGATCTCCGTCCTGTCCGACTGAAAAACAAACAACCAGAATATACGAGTTGTCACCTCTCACAATTGACTTTGTCTGAAAACATTTAAAGCAATCACACAGGTGGTGAGTACTTACATTCACTGAGATGTGTAATGGCTTTGTCGAACGTTTCCCTGAGTTCAGCCAGTTCCTTCTCGTGATCTGTAACAGAGAATCGTAACGGTCTGTTTACACGTAATGACGTCACTTTGCGCGTGTCTGTTTAACTCACTGTGAAAGTATAATATCGTGTGTCTGGTGACGGTAAATTTGACAGAATGGTTCCATCCATCTGGTTTCAGTCTTTTTCACATTACAGAAAATGTGCGGAAGAGCATTTAAAATGAATTTGGGCAAGGAGCACGCTTTCCTCTCATAGACCACGCGACCAAAGTCTTACCTTGGTCCCACTCGACGCCGCGTCGCAGGTAATCAATGTACGCCGTCCACAGCTGAAGATACTCGGCACCCGTGCTGAAACCCACCGCCAAACCCCGCTCAAATAACTCTGTGAAAAAAAACATCGACTAAGAGATAGTTCACACCAACTACAAACGAGACCATCCACTTCCGCATGACATGGGTTTCAGACCATATTTTCAGGCCTAATGCTACTGTCGCTGGTGTCGGTGTTGTGTCCGTTGGCGCAGAAGTTTGACCAGTTTTCAGTTCATCTTCATAGAGAAACACCATTTGATTTTTTCACGCACAAATAGAGTGAGCTAACCTTTGACGGTGGCGGGCGGGTCGCCCTTCCTCTCGGCCGCCCGCAGGTAGTTCGCCCACAGCTCGGACGACCAGGGACAGTTACGCACGGCTCTCTCGTACACCTGAACCGACACCTCGGGGATCTGCAGCCCGGAATCCTGCGCGAGAAACAGAATCAAACACCATCTCAACAACATCAACACCAACAGAGAGGAACTATTTTCTTGGTAAAAAGCCCTTTCTCTTGAGAAACCAACAAGCTCAATAATATGTAGTGCTGGGTGTATTGCATGCTGAGAAATACCATTAAATTACCTTAGACTGACAAAATTTACAAGAAGAAGGTCCTTCTGCGTGAACGCAAGAGGTATCTCGCCCGTCGCTGGCTAGTGTTCGCTGTGCTGTCCTATCCTGGGGCGGGGACGTACCCCCTTGTCCTGACCATGGCGTACCCCCCCCCTTGACCTAGCCATACGGTACCCCATCCTGACCTGGCAGGGGGGTGGGTGTATCCTGGGGTACCCCTGCCCACTGTCCTGACTTGGCCATGGAGTACCCCCTCCTGCCTCTCCATCCTAACCTGCCCACAGTTGGTGTACCCCAGAGTACCCCCACCCTGACCATGGCTACCCCCTGACATCCCCTGGAAAGGACATGGGACCAGTTGAATTATTGTGGATGGAGGGGGGGGTACCCCCCTGTGGACAGACAGACTAATGCCTGTGAAAACCTTCCCGTCGTACTATGTACGCGGGCGGTAATGAAATAACAACTCGAGCATTTCACTTGAGGAAAGGGTTATGAGTAACGGTACCAGGAAGCTGGTGTAGAGCGACCAGAGAGGCGCGTGCAGACAGTTGTCCTGTACGGCCCTTTCACAGACGCACTGTATCCGTGCCGGGTCCCCGTCACACAACGCATGATCTATGTACTTCTGATACACCTCCAGGCTCGGCTTCTTCGTGTCCAGCTGTAATTTATCAAGTTATAGAAATTATGAAAACGACTATTATTGTGACATTTAAAAGTTGCACATAATTGGTTTAAATATTGGCAACTAGATGGCGTTACCAGTTGGTCCTCGAACACCATGAGCGTCTCTGCCTTCTGTTTTGCCTTGTCGTATGAGGCTTGTACCGTGTCCTCCACAACGCCATCTTCAGTCCATTCCTTGTACACTTCGTAAGTTGTCTGAATTTCTACAATTGGTAAAGATTTCTTCAAATGCAGCAATGTTTTCCCGAGAGATAGGATTTCTAATGTTCCTTTCACTGAAATTCCCGGACTTTCCCTTTTCCTTTCATGCCTGCGTCTCTCACGAAAACCATCCAACGATCATGCAATAAACCGCATTGATTGCATGATTTTTGTGATGCAATCTTACAATACATTGAAACACAAACTTTTTTCGTAACCCCCAACCATTTTCTATGATCGTCTAAATTCCCATTCATTTCCAGATTTCTCAGTGTCGACCTGAGCGGCGTTAGGGGAACCTATCCACAACACCCAAGTTCATGTAGAGAATTCATCGCACGTGACCTGAGAACATCATTGTTGATACATATTCGGTTTACACGTAGAGACGAGTAGATTTACCGAGCAGTGGAATGGCGAGCTGTCTCTTGAACAAACTCACGACCCTTTTGGTTTGAGCGTCTATCTGCTTTTGTTGTTCTGGTGTAACGACTGCACCAGGTTCAGGCTGAAAGGAAGAATTTGATCATCGTATGAACAAAGATTCTATCGGCAGTAGCCAGTCTGTCTGACCAGCTATAATGAACGAGAATTCTTATCACTTTCTTTTGCATCTATTGACAACGTCCCATACCTGAAGTCCAGCCAGCACGGCGTTCTCGAACTCTCTGTACGCTTCCCAGATGGCGGCACCTCGGTTGAAGTGAAGCCCACAGGCCGTGATAGCCGCCTCGAACACCTCCCGCACGCACTGCATCCCTCCGGGCTGGGCCATCCCGCCGATAGAATATTGGACGTACTCCAACCACACACCCACAGCTGTAACATCAACACAAAGTGATACAAGCATCCACCAAAACCAACTTAGTGATATATCGGAGGTATACATTTTTACCGACCATGTATGAGGGGAGATCATGTTTTTAGAGGCTGTCCATCTGTCCACCGGGGGGGGGGGGTGTCTTTCCTTCTGTCCAGGTTCCGTCTGGGGTAGGGGTGGAGGGGTACCTGAGCCTAGTGACCCCCCCCCAGCTAGGTCTGGTCTAGGAGTGGAGAGGGAGGGTGGGTACCTTAGTCAAGTGACCTTATCCCCTTCCTCGACCCTGTGGCTAGGTCTGGTCTGGGAGTGGGGAGGTGTGTACGTACATCCCCATCTGGCTAGTTCTGGTCAAGCATAATAAGGACAAGGTCCGTGGTCGGTATTGCGTCGTAATGTTAATGCGAGGCTGTGTTGCCATCTGCATAGTTAGAGGAGTAAGAAATAGTGTGAGGTTTGTTTACAAATCATAGAAATTACAAGTTTTCTGCGAAGGCTTGTCGTCAAAGAATGGATACATAAAGAACACATTTCAGCTCAATCGACCATGAAAGGAAAGGAAGCCAGTGACTCACACATGTAATCCTTCGTGGCTCTCTGGAACAGACGACAGATCTTTTCTCTGTCTGATTGATCATCGGAATCGACGATCTTCATCTCGTCTTTGATCCAGTCCAGCCACAGTTCTACAAAACCAACCAGTGTAATGTTACAAGGAACGCACGTGGCAACACTTCTTTATGCAATACTGACATTTGGGTTTGGATTCGGTACCTTCTGTGAGTGGGAAGATTAGATTCATGGCTTCCCTGGCGGCGCGTAGTTTCTCGAAGTCTCCTGCTGCCTTGAGGAGTGTGATGAGCTCGACATGATGGTCGTACATGTACGGGTTCGCCTTGATCTGAAACACACACGAATAGGTCGACTTTCCAACTTTTCATGCCGAGTCCAAATCTGCTAAAATTCCCTATGTTGAAAGTTTTGCTGAAAATTTTCTAAGTTTTTGTCATGATTTTATACTGTCAGAAGTTTCTCTGGGCAAATACAAATGGCCCCGGCTATGCGGAACTATAAATATATCTCCCAACATTGAGTGCAAAATGTCTACACAAGCCTGTTTTACCAAGCCTGCAATGTGCATGACAGACTGGTCTGCCGATGTCAGTAGCGGATCCAGGATTTGGTCGGGGGGGGCCCAGAATTTTTTCCGAGATTTTGCTGACATAGCAAAGCGGAGTCAGGTGAGCGAAGCGAGCCAATATTGGCCAGGCCCTGGAAGTTCTTGCATTTTTAACTGTCAAATATGCCTTCTCCCACTTTTCCTGGTACTTTTTCTTCAAACATTTGAACTTGCATTTGTGTAGGCACATTACACAAAACATATTTCAATACAAAAGATTCTGGCTAAGATTTTGACAA
>JBCAUG010244132.1:0-18525 GCA_038406175.1 Haplosyllis leylae
GGGAAGTGTCCCAAATTGCCGATTCGAAGTTGCCGGTCGCTATTGCATAAGGTGGTTTAAGTGTAAACTTAAACCACCTAAAAAGCCTGTCTGGTCGTGGATTATTGCTAATAATTTTATCCTCAGGCCTAAAGGCCCTTGGACAAATTATACAAAATACAAAATAATCCACTCCAGACAGGTTTTTATCCTATACTTATAGCATTTCAAGTTTTAATGTGCTCAAAGAGACGGTTTTGGGATAGATCTATGCTACTTCCAAAAAGATAAAAATTTGATTTTACTGACCACATACATAGTACAAGGGAAGGTAGTCGAGTTTTTTTCGTAATTGACTTTAGATTCTGGTCGAGTTTTTTCCGTAATTGACTTTAGATTCTGTAGATTCTACAGAATCATGAGAGAACTAAAAACATCCAGTTGCAAAATGTTACTTCCACTGGGAAGTGAATGCAGGCACTGACTTTGCTCTTACTTTCATGTCCTGCATGCTACCACCTGAGCTAATTCCCCTATCTGCTGGAAGTCTCAGTCCTTTAGATCCTTATGTAGTCAAGCTCTATTGATTCTTGGACTTAGAATTGTTTTGAAATCAATAGAGCATGACTACATAAGGATCTTAATGGCTGAGACTTCCAGCAGATAGGGGAATTAGTTCAGGTGGCATCATACAGGACATGAAAGTCAGAGCAAAGTCAGTGCCTAGCTTCACTTCCCAGTGGGGGTAATATTTTGCTACTGGATTGTTTAGTTCTCTTGTGGTTCTGTAGAATCTGTAGAATGTAACACCAATTATGGAAAAACTCAATTGTTTTCACAGATGTCTGTCATGCTGTTAAGTGGGAAGGGGGGGGGCACCGTACCCTGCCAGTTGCATGCAGTTCGTGGTAAAGTTTCTGTTCAGTTATTTTGTCTGTTACTGAGAAAACGCAATTGATAGAAAAGGCTAGTTATGGGTTATGGCAGCAAATTCACTTTGCAAAACTGACTTTTCCCTGTTTGAAGTTAGTTCAAGTTTATCAAGTTCATGAAATGAACAGCCATTGTGGAGTTTGATAGATAATTTGACGTAAAACATCCAAAGTTCTTTTCCTTTTTTTCAAAATCTCTTAGAACCTCGTCGACATACACAAAAGCCGTGGAATACCTATCCAGATTCTTCGGTGTTAACGAGTCCAGTTGCGGAGAACATCCAGTGATAACAATTATACAAAGACTACACAGAACTATTGTAAATGTAGAAGAATTAAAACAACATCTGGTAGCTACAAATGTGTCAACCAATGTCAATTTTCACATATTTGAACACTTAAAATTACAAAGACAGGTAAGCAGGTATTTTAAAGAAACTGCGGTTGATATTTGTGTCGTAAAGTGTTTGATGAGATGTTTTACGGCGGCCTATGAGAAAGTGTATTCTTTTTTAAAGTGACATAAATAACCAATTTATATTTCTGAAAAATAATACTGTACAATTATATTCAGTATCAAGGAGATCTGGCATTTGAAATTTTCAAGATCACCGATATTCACAGTTTTTGTGGGCTATTGCCTTTGAAAACTAAACCATCCCTAAGTACACTGGGAAATTCAAATGTCACTCAGATCTCCTTAACATAAAATGTAATTGTGCAATAGTATTTTTCAGATAAGTACCTTTGATATTTATGTACGCTTCAAAATATAATTTCTCATAGACTGCCACTTTAAATATAGGTCAGAACTTTCTGATCACCTCAATGAAGTCCAAACTTTGCAACTTCATCCAGGAATCTCGAAACTTTCGTCTGTCCTTCCATACATTTCCCTTTCAATTAAATGACCCCTTTTCTGATTGTCATTTGTGTTCCGATTAGTTTTAAATTTAGGCTTTTGTAACCATACCTGCAGGCTCAAGTGATCTCCTGCACAGACATCTTGGTCGGCGTGGAAGGGGCTGGGTTGGAATGGATGTACTTTATGAAAAAAAGAAAAGCGCTGTTGGAGTTGGCATGGCCAGAGAAACACTGGAATTTTTTCTATGGTTGTAAGTTTTTGAAAATATAAGAATTAAGGCAATAGATTTATGCCGCAACTGGCCAAGCGCTAACTTTCTGTAAGGGAGCACCTGCCCTATATTTTGCTAAAATGTCCCCAAAAATCCACGAAAATAAAAGAATACTTTGTCCAGAGGGGGTTACTCGGAATTTTCTTTGTAGATCCACTACTGAAATGCTTGATGTTTTTTATTTTTAAAGTTTCATGAAAACTAAACATGGTTTAATTTACAGCAACAGCCAAATCCATTGGACTCTACAGTGACAAGCTTTCAGCAACAAATGTGCACTTGAACTGGACAGCTTTTGAAAAGTACGGAACAATAAATGGACCCTTAACTCACCAAAGAAAGAGAGTTCTTGCCAAAGTAACACAAAATTGGTACGACAGTACCAATCCCTGGAAATATGCGGATGGATATTTTGACAAAGCGAAATTTAAAAGCAAAATAGTGTCATTAATAGAAAAAATAAACTATTAAATATATGTCTTCTCCTCATCGATGTTTTCGTAAACAACACAAATCTGACATTTCTGTACAAAATTAACATCGAGGTATTTTAAAAGGTTTCAGTAACAAATAAAGTTGCCTCCAGCTGGAAATGAACTCACACTGGTTTAGAAGTCTCATATGTATCTAATTCTACTAATCCGTCATGCCTTGTCAGTCTCAGGCTGCCAGACCCTAAGTCATGCCCTATTGAATGAATTTGTCCAAAAAAAAACGGTGCATGAAACAAGATTCAGTTTGAAGATCTCTTATCTGGTTAGCAGAGTTGGATAAGCTAAACCAGTCAGGACAGAATTAGGAACAACCAAGTTGATCTTTCATAGCCAATTAATTTACTCGCTGGGCTCATCGTTCTTTGTTTACAAGTTGAGGCATGACTTTGTTTGAAAATCAGATAAAACAATCTCGTACATGGGTTTCCTCTAACATCATCTCATCCTTGGCCTCGACTCGGATGGATATAATTTTAGAGGAATACCCTCGTAATCGGGTTTTATCCTTTACAGAAATAATTTGATTATCACCGCCCGCACCCAAAGATTGCGGGAAGATAATGTTTTTATACCTGCCTGTCTGTTCACGGAGGGGGGGGGGGGTACCTCCTGTCTAAGGGAAGGGGGGTATCCCCTTGTCTTGTCTGGGGTATCCTAGCTAAGTGATCCCCTCCGGCTAGGTCTGGTCTGGGGGGATGGTCACTTGGCCAAGGTAGCCCCCCCCCCCAGAACAGGACCAGGGGGTACCCCCTTCATATGTTCAGCACGGGTATGCCTCTAGCGTTCACGCAGGACTTTCTTGTTCGTTATATGAAAATGCGAGTGTTTCACCTGCTACACAGCGTGAAGTGGACCGGTTACCTGCAAGATGCAATAACCAGGTGAAGTCGCGCTCTTCAACAAAAAAGAAAAACACGACTTATGTTTGGAATTCATCCACATTTTATTACATTATTCAACGTCTATACACAGTATGCCATGAAAACGTAACGGATGAAGAAGCGGGGTGAAAAAACTGGTAGTGAGGTCAAGGTCAGGTTCAAAGCCAAATCAGGGTCAATCAAAGGTCACACCGCACTTAGCTACAACTGTTGTAATTGAAGGACGTCTACTTATCTCTCAAAGCGCAAAAAAAAAACCAAAGAAAATAAGGTAAGTTTTTTCTGATGACACAGCAGTAATTTTTGGCATTTCGGACTTTCAAAACAACGATTCGAATCTCTCCCAAGATCTATTATTATATATATATTATATATATAATTTTATTATTTATGATAGGAAATCTCAACTGGAAAAAAAGCCCCAATCAATTCTCACTATGTTACCTAAGCAACGATCATGACCTTTGGCCTTTGTGAATGCGTACGAACATAAACTGGATGAGGATCAAGGTCAATGTCACCGGACAAGTGTGCGTCTTTGTGAAACTAGGGTTCAGAACAAAGCTAGAAGGGTATTCAGTCAAAATAGGGCCGTTACAGCAGTAGGGAGCAGTATATGACAAGAACACATGTACGCAATATATATATGTAGATACAGAACACAACAGTTAAATTATAAAAAGGAAAACAATCATTCTTCATGTGCACAGCACATGATTTGCAATCTGTACAACTATGTTTTAACTACTCATTTATCTGCAAATCTTATAAAATGTTTTGGTGTTTTTATTAGTATTTCTTTTCTCTATTCTCCTTGGATATAAATGTAATCAATTACTGCCTGGCCGTTTACACCACAGGCTCTTAAGGCCTCGAAAGGAACGCAATTTCTATTCCTGCGTACGTGTGCATGTCGAGGTTTTCCTATCTTTTTACTTTCACTGGTGGATTTTCTAACAACCTGAAAAGACGAGGCAAACAATTGTGCGAAAAGACTTTACTATAATCGGGTCTTTTTCTGTAAAATATTGCCAATTATGAAAAATCAATCATCTTGATTCATACTCTGATCATAGTACATATTCCACACCAAAGAAATGAACCATATCGTCATTATCATATCTTTTTCTGCCAATTCTTGATTTTAATTTTATATCGCAAAATACTCTATGAATCGCACACCTAGCAAAGAGTTGATTTCGCCGAAAGCACATCGTGAGAAAAATTGTGAAGATTGATACTAAATATTTCCCAGTTTCTCACTGTTGTGTATCTGCACTTTTACACAGTCTTATTGGGCAATCGCTGACAAAACACCAGCAAAAACTGTATTTCAATTTATCAATATGCCTTCCTTCCCAAGTGGGTAGAGGTCAACAATAAGATGATATGTTCTTCTTTTGTCACAATATCAAAACATGATAATAATTCCTTAGAAAAACGCATTGCACAGTAGTTCTTGTTCAAAATTCGCCTTTCTGTTCAAAACATGGGGCGACACAGTATTTGCACGGTGTTGACGCACGTTATGATGCCACTTCCGACTAACCACACTGACGTTTATTTTGAACTCAACACGTCATGTTTTTTGAAGACAGACAGACAGACATATACCTGGCTGATCAATACAGTCTTGGATTTGGTTAACATTTAGTCATATTTGATAGTCGATGGACAAAGTTGTCTTCTTACTTAAGATCTTTTTAAAAAAAAAAACAACAACAATCTTTTTATGGTACAAAATGCTAAGTACGGGTGGAGATTTTACTTTAGTTTCGAATAGTACAGTGAAGAAAATTTAATGCTCAATCAGAAACAAATATTGATTGTGGTGGTTTTGCGTTTTTCCAAGGGTGCCCTTGTTCAGGTCGGGATCATTTTTTTTTTGTTTCCTCCTGTCATTTTATGGGGTTTTTTCTTTTGGTTTTCCTTTTTCATACTTGTTTGCATATCATATTTGGTTCAATGAAAAAAGTGCATTATGTGCACTTTAAATATTGATAATACATAAGCAATGATGTAGACTACTGCAGTAGAAAGCACAGGGTTCCCACATTTCTAGACGGACAAAATTTCAGGATTTTCCATGTCTTTGCAGCAAACTTCCAGGTATTTTTTCTCATTTTCAAAGTTCCTTTGAATTTGAACAAAACTTGATTTTTTCGACAATACCTCGACGTGAAACTTCACTTCTTAGTCATTTCAGCAATTTAGAGGGTGCGCTGTTCCAGACAGGAAGTAGAAAATCGCAGGCCCGCATTTTCCCATGTTTCATACCATTTTGTTAAAATTCACAAATTCCAGGATTGTTCGGGTTTTCCAGGGGTAATGGGACTTTCAAGGTTTTCTAGGTTCAGTGGGAACCCTAGAGGTATAACACGTATTGGAAAATAAATAACAGGTTTGGAAAAAGGTAAAAACCTTATAATCTATGATCCCTTGCCGTAGCCACCCTGGTTTTATCATTGCTTTCATAATTCGAAGAAATTGTAGAATCTTCACTTTGCAAAAAGTGAATCTGGGGTACAGACGTTCAAAACAAATCGGATATTTAAAAATGTGTATTGCATAGCAAAAACACCCGCTATGGCACTTATCTTCAAACATTTCCCATGTGAAATACATCTTGCTTCCAATACACACGAGTGAGTAGTAACCTACAACACAGAAGCTTCTACATTTTAATTTTGTTTCAAACAAAACTAATGTTCTCGAAAGCATTCCCTTACATAACGTTTCGATATTGAGGTTTTGCACAGACATAATCTACCACTTGGTTGGTCTTACTCTTGTGATGTTTTGTCATTGTCTTTACTGCATTGTGATTTGTTTTGCAAGACAAAAACAATATGCACCTATTGACCTAAGAGAATTATGACCTAGTTCGACACTGCAGTGTACAAAAACATGACAAAACAGTACGACGTGTGAAAAACCCAGGTCAACTACAGTTGTTTTTTTCCTTACCTATAAATTAAGTTAAAAACATCACATATATGTACACACATGAAAATCCTGTTGAAACATTAAAAGGTGGGCTTTGTTAAAATACTTGCATGGGAATTGGTTGATGGTAGTTCTTGTCACCGATTGTGAAAAATAAAACCCGGTCTAAAATGTGCTTATTAATTTGCACTAAAATCGCACAATTACTATCTCCATGAATAACTTGGTACATAAGCGTTATTTTAGCAGAACCCACAGCTAAAATGGGGCAAATTTACAATTGGAATTGCCTATTTTGTACATTTACCTTTTTCATTTCCTAGAGGTGAATCATTATGCACTGACCTCCCAGTAGCGGCATCATGTCGTCTACAACCCATCCTTAAGGTAGTGCACTTTCTCGCGCCATATACTCCATTATGCCTTTAAAGAATCATGTACTTTTATATACCCAGTCAGGACCCTAATGCGTCTAGGAGAACAGTGCATAATGTTTAAAACTCGCCTACCGCAATACATGCGGATTTTGCGTTTGTACTCCGTCCTATACTTACAAAATTGTTACAAGTCTACATTTCCTTTACTATGATACGTCTCACATGTTTATATATTGTTACTGGTACATAAAATATGCAAATTTCCTATAAAAATAGGGTCTGTTGCTCATTTTAACACTGACTATCATATCGAGATGAAGAACTTGTTTTCCTTGTTTTTGCACTGGTGACGCCTGTTAAGTAAGTATTGCTGAAATCACGCCTAAGGTGCTTGTGTAACCACGGTAACCATGCTTCTACTGGTTGACTCTGAATGCAATCGTCTTCGATCACATCGTTTTTAAGTAATCATGGCAACACCGTCACTATCGATATTCTAGCAGTTGCCATAACGTCAGAAAGCACCCTGGATAACGATTGTTTGACGCAGTTGTCATGGTGATATGAGTTGATACCTGTATATAGCAGGACCTGCCTCTTGTCTTGCTTTAGTAATAGTATTGGAGACATTTCATTTTCCTGTTCTCCATTATGTGTACTGACATTTTTACGTGTTCACTTTGTTAAACAGTGTGTACCTCATTTATCAACAGATCATGCTCACACGAAAAATTCAGGTCACCCAAATGTCCGTGACCTAATAATGAAAAACTGTAGCCATATGGCCCATCAAATATATCACATGATGGCGGGGAGATCATTTATACTTTGGTCATATGACTTGGATTGTGATGGGGTAAGGTGGTTGAAGGTAAACAACAGAAAGCATAGAAAGTGACAGTGCATCCATTCAGTACAAGGAACAATGCATGTCTACATACACTTTCCATCCCATTGCATTTTTTATAAATTTTTAAGTCAAGCCAGTTCGCCACTTTAGAATTGGCCGCCATTCCTGTGGGGCGCCACCTCGTGGGAATCGGTAGCAATCGGGACTGAACGTGTCTGTTGGTTGAGATCATGATGTTGGGCGAGTTGGAAACGAAGTAGTAGTAGTAGTGGTGGTTAAGGGTCCAGCTGCTGCAGGGGTTATGTAGGCGGTAACGCCTGCTGCTGCGGGAAAGGCAGGGTTTGGTGTCGCATTCGCAGGCCACATGCCCAGGTACCCTCCTATTGTTGCCATTCTATCTCCACCAACGATGCCACCTGCCCGCAAAGCTAGGGCTCCGCTGCTTATGTGCCCAGTTCCTAAAACTTAAAT
This sequence comes from Haplosyllis leylae, assembly GCA_038406175.1. Taxonomy (NCBI): domain Eukaryota; kingdom Metazoa; phylum Annelida; class Polychaeta; order Phyllodocida; family Syllidae; genus Haplosyllis; species Haplosyllis leylae. The sequence goes on from JBCAUG010244132.1 coordinate 8,067, forward strand.
AAAATTTTAATTTAAAAAAAGTTCATTTCCACTTAAATAAAATCTTTAATTAAAAAAAAGTTCATTTCCACAGAGAATAGAAAACATTGCCTTGTCAATGACTATATTATTCTTTGAAGCTTGTGTGCCATTCTTGATTTATTTTTATTTTTCCTCATAATGAAGGATTTTCGTCTTATTTCACAAATCATATTAAACCAATGGCGCGCGAGTTTGAACTATCTCGCATTTATAATAAATGGGAGTTACGTGAAAAGGGCGCCTGTGTCAACTACCAGAAAAAGACATCCACTTTAAAGTTTACTTCGCTGCTTGACATGTTTGTCAAATTTATCGAATTAGGCGAAGATAATTTCGAAAAAGACTCGAACGACACGGTACCTGTGAGTTTTACTTACATTTGTGAACATCAGGATCCCGATGCACTGCTCTCCCCCGAGGCCTCTGAAATAGGACAAAAATAAATGATTTGAAATTGAGAAGTGTGTTATAGATTCACACATTACTGCACATATTATGCTAAATACAAGAATCCTTCTACACGGTAAAGGCCAACTAGGAATTTTACATTTCTGCACAAAACTTTTTTTTCTCATAGAAAAGTTCTGCGGAAAATTTCAAACATTATACAAATGGTCCGTCCACTCTACAGCCTTTTTTCTTGCCTCAATATGTCTCCTATAGCTACACATTACGAACAGTACAATGCATGGTGCCTGCATATTATCACCAGATACTTAACATTACGTAAACAATGTTAAAAGCACCAGCACCATTCCAAACGTAAAGCCATTTCACAAAGGAAAATCACGTGAACGTAACGGAATTATAAATGACGTCTTAATATCTAGACTTTTAGGTCTTCAATAAACAAAGAATAAAAATAAAAAGTCAAGAACAAAGTATATAATTCTTGGCATTGGAAAAATTATTAAAAATGTACTTTGGTAAAAATTAAACTGGGGATGAGTGATTTCGGTGGATCTGAGTGTCAAAACATTATCATTTCGTTTGTTTTCTTTTTGTTTTGCTTTTTTGGACCACCTAAATAACACGCCAGTAGCCAGGCAAAGGGCAAACAGAGTCATGAAAAGTACCGTTGCGCACCCGCGCGCGTATTTAATTCTGCGCACAAGTTTAATCCGTCAATCCTGGCTACGGGCCTGCTGAATCATAATACAATAGGCCCACAACCATATAATATGACTGAGTATATGATTTTTACCCGTAAATGCCTTCGATATGATATGTCTATATGAAAAATAACACATCCATCAATATAAATAGTTTATGTGTTAAAAAGTGCCTCGCAATTAGTAAATTTTGCAAGGAAATTTACAAATTGCGCACGCGATAAAAATGCCTTGTGTTTTCCAGTGTAAAATTTTGCTGGCGAAACAAGTTTTATGTTTCAAGCGATGACTATACTTACTGCCAATTCAAAGTCAATAAAAGTAAATTAGGCAACTTGAATTGGATAATTTTTTTCTGTCTCTCTCTAAACAGCAACATACATTTACCGAATAAAACAAGAATTAAATTTAAACTTATGAAACACAATTCGAGCAAGGGTGTACACTGGTTTTACCATGGACATCTAGGTTAAAAAGTGCCAGCTCTAGTCTCGACCCTGAAAGCGTCATTGCTATTTTTCATCTGGTTACTTTTTTACTCCCACAAAAGAAAAGAGGACAAAGACGTTGCAGTATTCCCTTCTTTCATTTCCTCTTACCAAATTACTAAGAAACGATTGTTTCGCTTCAGTCTAACGAATGAAGCCAGACAAATTTCCGGAATTAATCAGAATGATAAAATTAGATGTCCTTATTTGCTGAATCTTAATCAAGCAGAATTCCTAGATGTCCTTGTGTCTTGAGGCAATATAGGAAATATGCAGATTGAAGAGAGAATAATTTGCGATTTCAACGGGTCATTTACAACATTCAGAAAATCAAATCCATTCTTAAGAGTTTATCATGGCAAATTTGTAGAGATCACTGCGGTAGTTCTTAAAAAGTTCATGATGAATGATAAGCCACTGATCAAAACATAAATTAATCCATCACTTTGTACAAGGCCACCTCAAAATGTCACACATAATATTGCTTTTTTTTATATTTTATCATGTATAACTGTTAAATAAAGGTTAGGTAGGAACAAATAGCTTCTTTTACCAAGATTTATTCAAATAATCAAGGTGGCCAAGATGCTATTGCTGATTTGATCATGGTTCAATTCAACAAGTGGAACAACAAAGCATGACATACATGTTTCAGAACTTCCCGTACTTTCTGTAGAGCTCTGGGGTGACGCGGAATCTTTCGATGATTTGGACCAGGACTTCCGCCCACGTCCCTTACTTCCGCCAGGTGGAGCAGAACTTGTTTGTGACGTCACTGGAGATGGCATCCTGCAATCACGAATGTCAAAGGATGTTACAAATAACTGAGGATCAGCTACGCTCGTTAAAAGGCGTATTCAATACTGTTACGTATAATGAAGCAAAGTGGTCAAAAGTCATATACTGCATGTTGGGGGCATATACCTGCGACAATGAAGTCAATGCTCTGTTTCTCACTGACTTTAATGGCTTATTCACACAGAGCTTGAACGGTACCGGTACTGCAAATGGGGCTGGGATCAACATTTTTCCACACTGACGGTGGGAATGGGAACGGGACCAGGAACAGGACATATTGACGCCTCTAAAGTGTACCCTCATGGTGATCAGGAAAGTTGTAAAAATCGCTTGGTAAGCCATTGGTCCCAGTCCCAGTCCCTGTACCACTCCCATTCTACAGAGTGAAAACTTCAGCATAATACATAGTAAGCCATTTCTCCTGGTCCTGTTCAAGAAGTGTGTGAATAAGTCATTTCAATCAGTGAGAAACAATGCGTTGACTTCATTGTCCTAGGTACAAGCCAACACAAATAAATGTTCATAATGTTCCGATTTCAGCGAGTGTTCTTGGTTGTCTATTGAGTTCCGATATTGTGCTATTATACCTTGGTCTTGCTTGAAACAGTGGTTGAATTTGTGGCCTAGGTACAAGTGCCTGTTGCTGCAAGGGTTGCCCTATTAGCCTCACATCTAAAATGACAAGAATGATAAAAATATTTCCAGTTTTCTTACATTGAAAAATGTACAAAATATTAAATATCCACACATTAGCATCTGGTGGAAACAATTATTCAATTTAGACGTATCTCGGCGGTTCTACCAATTTCAATAAGTGAAAATTTCTCATGACACAGATTGTACCGAGCAGACATCAAAATGATTCCTATTTCGTGACTTTCGCCCACAGTGAATTTGCCCTTTCGAGATGCATCACATTGGAATCGTTCATGTCCGGCGAAAGCGAAAGTGAAACCACTTGAAACATGAGTTTTTTAACAGATTATATTTCGCAAGTGCATCTAGTTTGCAATGGAAATCGCTTTTGTTTGGTGTGAACAAAACCTTAACGTGTACCTGGATTTATTGGTGCTGGTGCTCTGTACGTTATGGCGGCGCCCGCGGGCCTCACACCGACCGGTTTCTGCACAGTCGGTACAGCTATTCCCGTAGCACCTGCGCTGAGCGCACCCGCTACGTTCCCGTTCGGTGCAGTGTCTTTGGAGTTATCCGTGGATGTGAAAACACGTTGGTCAACAGTGATAAATTTAACCGGCTGGCCTGGTGGGCCCGCTCCTCCGTGCACTATAGTAGGGACCTGTCCCGGCAGGTACTGTCCCGCTGCTCCTGCGAGTGGAGGAGTAGTCCGTGCTCCAGTGGCCAGTTGCATATTTGCTGCTTGCATATTGGGTCTCACTAAAGGAAAGTTCGCGACAGCCTGGGACGGTGACTGCGCTTGAAAGGAACCTGCTCCCGGAGTAGAAACTCGCTGTGGAGCAGGCACGGGGTACGACGTAGTGTAGGTTACGTACTGCTGGGTACTCGGACTTACTGTTATTCCGTTCACTGAGGTCTGAGAGGAGGGAGGCGCCGCCATCGATAGCGGCACTCCTCCTTGACTAGGGGGTGATCGGGGCCGATACGACCCCTGTTGCTGTTGTTGTTGTCCTGTAACCGTCACTTGCGAAACACCAATGGTCGTCATTGCACCGGCCTGTGCTGGGTACGAGGTTTGTACAGATAACCCGTTTGAACTAGCAACACTTGGTGATGGATAGTACATTGGCACAGATTGTTGACCAGCGAATGACTGATGAGGCGGGCCTGGGACAGGGCCTGTGCCTCCCCCGCCTACAGCTTGGTGTAGAGATTGGTACTGTGAGAAAGACTGCTGTGGTGCTTGAATGGCATCTCCCTGGCCCTGTTGTCCCGGTATTATTGGGGGAGGCGGCGGTCCACCCTGAGCTGGCCCCGTCCCTGTTGCCATAGGTTGGGGGTATGCAGGCACTGTGGCACCACCCGACGGCACAGGTGGTGGTGGCTGATATGTCTGTTGGGGATACGCCCCCTCCGGTGGGGCTCCACTAGTAACCACTTGATATCCTCCTGGTACACCCTGTGGGGTACCATATCCTGGCACATACCCTTGCTGGGCGGCTGTTGGTGCGTACTGCACCCCTCCGTTCTGGCCGCCAGGGGGAACTTGAGATTGCGAATTTGCTCCAGGCATGCCTGGTTGACCCTGACCTTCAGTATACTGCATGGTTGGATACATGTATCGAACCGGAGGCGCACTGCCAGCAGGCGGGTTGGGTGTAGAATATGGCATCTACAAAAACAGAAACAGCCTAGAAATATGCAATATCATTCCTTTAATACGAAACGAAACATCAGTTATCACAATCAATGAAATTATTCCGAAGCAGAGATCAAAGTAAAACATTCAAGTCCAACAATTCAGAAAAATCAAAACTTTCCCTACCTGTTGGTACTGTACAAAACCCGGTTGTTGCTGCTGCTGAGGTTGTTGCTGTTGTTGTTGTTGCTGCTGCTGAACAGGTTGGCCAGGCACCATGTACATCTGTGAAGGCAGTAACCAGTTATGATTCAATCAAAGACACTTTTTGTTCTGGCTAATAATTTACGTCAAACACACAAAGAACACAGGATGTCTGTCTCATTTATTTTATTTTATTCATTTTTTGGCATTAATGTAGAACGTAAATTTAGGTAGATACTATTAGTATTTAGGGACCATGTCTGGCTTTTCTCATCAGACACTAAGCGAAAAGTTTCAACGAATATTAATCTTTGTCACATATTTATTAAACTACCAGTCACATTAATACTGTTAAAGTAAGAATAAAGGTTGCAATTTCTTTGAATTTTTACGATAAATTTGTCAAAATACAGTAGACTGTAAAAGATAGGTGACCTTACAATGGAAATGAATCTTACCGAATAAGAATGGCCAAACATGGTATTTGCTTGAAACTGAGCTCTTTGAGGCAAGTACCATTACAGTAAAGGTTACCCAACTCAGCAATTGTTAGTAATAATCTCCTTGCATACACGTTAAAGGCAGGTGCTTTTACAATACAGTAGTGACCGTTCTTCGATTTTTCGAAAAAAAAAATTCAAACTTTTATTTCAAACTATTTCACCAGCATTAACTACAGTAAAGCAGAGTAAATCATTTCAAAAAATATATTTCAGCTATTTAAGAGAGGTTTTTGGGCACATTATACTAATTATGGGGTGATGGATACATCTACTTTGAACTTCCTGGTGATGTCTACTCTGGATCTTGAAATTCCCTTTCAATTTTGTCTGCGTTATTCACAAATATGTGGCTGAGACCAATTAAAATGTTTTTTTAAAAAAAAAAACACATTTGACTCCCCCTTCCCCCCCCCAAAAAAAACACATCACAAAAACATACACTTGCCAAAAAAAAAAGTTTAAAGACACTTAGTGCGACCACTGAAAACAAATCAGTAACAGGGTTGCCACACTCCAATAACGATAAAATTTCCTGAGATATCCCTGTGTTCTCAGCTTTTCCCTATTTTTTTCTGACATTAAACTACCATTTATCCTACTACCAAAACAGAGACAAATAGTATCAGTCATTTCCTCCAAATTACATTCATTATAACCTCATTCCATTTCCAAGCTCATCAATTCAAAATTTACAACAAAAGTGAAAAGATCAAGGAATCATCCCACCACGGCCCACGGCCTTGGTGCGTCATTAAGTTGATAACTTTTCCCTGTGTTAGAGGTAAATTTCCTATGTACAAATTTTTAATATTTATAGACACAATAAACATCCAAATTGTCTGTTTTCTCTGTGCCGTGGCAACCATGAGTAAGGCATGTTCTACTGTAGGTGTTTGGTGAGTACCTGCTGAGGCTGTTGCGGTGTGTAGCCTGGAGGGTCCGATGTGCTCTCTGTGGATGACTGCGGGGTTAGCGAATGCTGTGGAGTTAACGTCATACTACTGAACTGTGTTGTCATTTCACTACCAGGTTCCTGCATCAAAAACAGAAATCAGCTGTGCTTGTGGGCTGTTCAGAATAATGATGCCACGTCGGCCAACGACTCACAAAATCATATTCAGTCCAAGTTTATAATGATTGTGATGGAAACTATTCCCTCTTACTTTATTTGGCTTACCTGTGCATATTGTTTGCTCGGGTCCTGTGGTGAGATTATCTGTGGTGGTGGTTGATACGGATATTGTTGTGGCGGCTGGAGATAAGTTTGCTGCTGTGAGACAGGAGCAGGTGCCAACATCTTGCAAATAGGCAGAATAAAGATATTTGGTTGTGGTGTTGTCGACATTCGCCAACAATCAACATATAAGTCACTGCACTTGAGTTTGCGTTTACCTCTGATGACGTCAATGTCTACCTTGGGACTGTCTGGACTTTATGGTCACGCAAACACAGATTCATTGTACGTACGTGTGCGTCAACAAAATTTGATAATGTTGACTTGTACAAAAAAAAACCATGAGCCTTACTCAATGACAAAGTGCAACAAAGGAAGATAATCTGATCAAAAGGGAAAATTGCGATATTTCGTGATCTACCTGGGGTGGAGGCTGCTGTAACTGCTGACTCTGCAAGTGCGGTTGAACTGATATCTTTGGCGGTGGTTGGAAGCGGTACAAAGTTCCATCCGGGAGTGTAAAAGGTTGACCTGCAATGGATTAACATCAATAGCAATAACCTTATTAATTCTATTTGTTTTTTACAGCTATTACGTGACATACAGAGATAGAAAATGCAGAAACTGACAAAAATGCTATTTTGAAAAACAATGGTTTTTTTTCGTTTTTGAATGACCACGTCCTTTCAAATCTTCGAGGATTCGCAGAACTGTAATTCTCAAACGTGGATGCCATGGAAATATGTCATACTGAGGTTATATGAAATTCAAGAATGACAACAGCTGTGACAAAAGCCACGCGGCATTCATGTTAATGACTGACATTAACGCCTGCTGTACTCATAAATCGAACGCGGGTTTCTGATCCACGTTACTAGTTACTAGTTTGAAACAGAAACCCGAAGAGCAACAGAAAAAGCAACTGGGCATCTATTTATTTACCGTTTATCTCTTATTACTGCCACTACAAACTGCCAATACAACAAGGAGAGGTATCTAAAGCGAGGTATCTATTCTGAGACTTTGTTGACACATAACAAAAAGGCAGGTTTCCCATTGTAACACTGCTTACAATTTCAACTGCACGGCTTACACACAGCCAAACAAAAATGAAATCTATCAGTACTTTTGCGTTTGTTCAGTGTCCAGGTTGCCTTAATGCTTTGAAATTTCAACATTCTTATCGATCTAAATATCAGTGTTAAAATTTAGACTTTTTAACAGAGTAAAACCTGCTTTGAGCGAGAAACTTAATTGAGCAATAACCTGTGACATCACAAGCTGAACATCAAATGGTTCATTAGTGTTCAGAAAAGCATTCTGCCCTTTCAAGTTCTATTCTTTCAAACATTTGGGATATTAAAACCGGTTATACTGTTCAGTAAAGGGGACTGAAGTCTAACAATTACTTACAAGTCTGTGGATTAATTATAATGCTGCCAGGTGGTATTGAATCGAGTGTGGACGCCACCCACACTGCCATAGGCTGGCCCTGTTCTCCAAAACACTGTAGAACTGGTGGTACCACTGGAGTAGGACTCTCTCCTGTAAAGAAAGAACCATAAAGAAAGGTCTGAATAAAACTTAAGAAGTTTTTTCTGGCCTGTTTTTCTGTAATTCAGTCCCAAATAAAATCACAAGGTCAGTTAGTTTCCTTAGAAATGGATTGTTGAAGTTATTACCTTGGTGACTTTGGGATTGAGACGGGCTGGCTGCTGATTGGCTGGAGCTCGTTGACTCTGACTGTCCGTCAAGGGGAGGAGACGACGGGATGGGTGGCGGCCTGTTCATCGGGCTCCCGAGACTTGAAGACGCACCACTACTCAGAGAATCTACAACAAAATACATGATATAGACTTCGAGCAATGGAAAAAAGTAATCACGAAAACAGGGGAGTACCACCAGTGACAAAGAGCTTGTAAAGACGTAGAAAAAATTATACCAAAGTGCTTAAACTCTTACAAACAGATACAACTTTGTAAATGTTCGTGCTTTGCTGTGCGCATACCCATTCTCATGAGGAAGAACGTTGCTGTAGAAGCAGAAGTTGCACCTTCTTTTTTAAAAAAATTCTTGACCATTTTAACCCCCTGACTGACTGAACTGACCTGTTTTTGATAATCGTCCACCAGATAAACTACTGGTTCTACTCTCACTTCTACTCAGAACGGTCACACCTAAAAAGCAACACACCATGCAAGAAAAATGACACGCGTCGGTGGCAGCCACAAACTGAACGGTTTACAATTTGGGAATATTTGAAGATTTTTGAACTTGGATTCAATCCTCTTCTTCGTCTGCTTCTGATATTGCGAGTTTGTGGTTACCACACAGCTTGTACATTAGAGTGTGAACAATCTCCCGATTCCTCACTTCACAAAAACAGTGAATACCACGGCAATGGATAGGGAGTGCAAAAAATATCGGCCATATAAAGTCATGAAATATTTCCAAATCTCTCTCGTAAAAAGCAATGAGAAATCATTTAAACAAAGAATCACTTTTTGACTGAATTCAGGTTGTGCAATTTCGCAGAACTGTGTGTGTGCGTTGTATCACGTCACTTTAATAAGGGCTGAGATTTCCTCACAGTCTAATGTATCACCAATAAAAAACAGTGCATCAACAAACTGCTAGAGATAGACAGGGTGGAAAAATGTGTTTCATTGGTGTCGCATCTAAAACGAATCATTTCCCCCAAGAAACTGCCCAGTTAGTTCGGTTTTTTGTGAATGATTTACGTGTTTATTATCAAACAGTGCAGAAGATTTGTGATTCAGCTGACTGCTTAAAAATCATACTATCATAGATGGAAGAATTCAGAGTAAGATCAAAGGTTCCAGTTCATTTTTTTTGAAATTGCAGTCTAAACTATGAATGAAAAAAAAAACTTACTAATAATGAAAGGGGACTTCCTAGCTAATTTTCGTCACCAATATTCAATGTGTACGGAAACATGTCTTCAAGAGGGACCTACATACCACTATCTTACAAGCGGGCAAAGCACCACTGAAACTTACCTCCAAAACTCGACGCTTTGGTCATGTTGACCTTCAGTTTCATACTGCTGTCCGTGCTGTATCCGCTCGAGTCGGTGCTGCTCCATGGCCGCGCATCCGCAGACCACCGCAAGTCCTCCTTACTGCTCCGTGCGCTCGACTGCCGAGTGCTTGGTTTACTTAACGGAGATTCCAACACCATCGGTGCACCCTCTGTTGATGAACCAGACTACAAAGAAAGACGTAAGAAAATGATGTAAATTGTAACAAACTCATCATGCAAAATAAGATCAAGTTCACTCATCCGTTTATTATTGCTGGATAGTTTAGAATCAGCATAGTGATTTATTTTGGGGGGGGGGTCCAGGAGATTTGGGGGCTATTCTGGGAGTTTTGTAATAACTGGGTGGCCAATCAGCTGACGTGACACCATTCTACGTGCCAGCATTGTGAACGTTCAACATCACGACGTCATACTTTTTCTTTCCATTTTATAAATAATGTTTCAAGTCAAGTGCGTAATTTTGATACCGACGTTCCCTTTTCACATGGGGCCATTTCCAGACGAAAAAAGGTTTTGGAAAACTTCAAATCCTGAATTTTATGGCACTTTATTTTCAACTTGTATTGTAATTAAATAGGTTCGAGAACCTCTTGCTGACTGAAGATTCTATCCCGCGCTTTCTTGTAGTCTTCTTCCCGTTCTTCGAATGATTTACTTTTCTTATCCACACTTAAATGGTTACGTCCCTGAAAATAAACGAACAGATGCGTTCGTTTCAAAGTTTGGAAGTTTCCGATCCCTGATTAAACAAGAATTCTTATCAGAATTGTGTCGCGCCCTATCTGATTATGTGTTTTAATTTACCTGTAACTTTGCTTTAG
>JBCAUG010244243.1:0-18523 GCA_038406175.1 Haplosyllis leylae
TAGCTGCGAAATACAATAGTCTACTTTAGGGATTCCAGAAAATCCACGGCGTAGGTAAATACATTGACATTTTATACTAGGGAATTTTAAAAGTACGCAAGAGGATAAAGAGTTGCATTCAAATATCAATAAACAAGGGGAAGCGGAAAAGAAAATGTTAAACCATCTTTATCCACTTTTTGTAAAATAACGATATTTCCAAAACTCTGGGTTGAAGAAGTTAAATTTAATACTGCATGCGGCTGCCGCTTAGAGTTTCGGAACCTGAGATGTAATATTCTGCATTAAAGTAGGATTGCCAAATATTCTGCTGTCAACATTCATTTTGACTGCAGCCACGGACGAAATTTTTATGGTGATTTACGAATTAGATGGTTTTAAAATTATTTCAAAAATGGTATCAATGTGCTAATTATTTCTAAAAATCACTTGAGCACAGCCCGCATGTGGTAAGGAAAAAGAACAGTGATATCTACCAGAAGGTACAATGATCTTAAGTAAACTGCAAATCTTAATGTCTAACACAAAAATGTGTGTCCTTAGGAAAATAGCCCTTTCCAAAATATAGTTCATATAATTTGGTAATTACTGGGCCAATTTAGGTCATTTTTAGATCTGTTGAATAGATACAGATGTAAACTTCAACGGGAAAACAAAGATATCAGCACATTTAACCCATCCACAGGACGGGTCTTAGCTAGCATAGCTTAATATCCGAAAATTATAACCAGAAACAACATTTACCTTAAACGTCATTCTTTGTAATGATAATAGCCAAAGCTTTTCGACTAATATCCGAGAAATCTTTGATCAAATCTGAATCCATTGGAAGAAAGTGTACCATAATATCCATATTCTGCGTAATTTATACCTCTCTTATTAGACATTAACAATGTAGGACGAACAATTACTAGTGTAGATAATCTCATCATGGTCTGATGCTCCACGATTTCATTACCCATTACCTTTTATCTTTATGATCGAAGATGTCGTGAATGGGGATATAAATTGAATTTGTCTTATTTTATTATGGGAGGCTTCACCAGTAATAAGGCATGTTTTATTACATGGCAGAGTACATTCATCATCCCACATATCTGTTAGCCAGAAATGACGACGGTTTTTTTCGGTTTGTCCGTTGCGCACCTTTGAATAGAAACACATTAAAGGTCCGTTCACACTGCAACGGAAACGGAAACGGCGAAATAAATCAATCTTTTTTGCTTTCCGTTACTGTCACAATATGAACACCTCAACCTGTTGTGATGATACCCAATTTTGCCTTTGTTTTTGCTGTCACAATTGGCCACAGAACCCATTTCACAGAACCTGTTTCAAAATAAGGATAATTATGCTATTGCCGTCCCGGTGTGAACGAACTTAAGGGAACCTTTCGTACTGGACGACAACAACATTATTTTCCCGACGTCTCGTGTGAATATATACTTATGCTGCCCATTACTGTGACGCCTTGTCATTATCGTCATTACGAACATTCACAGTTAAACACACTCGTAATTGAAAAAGTGGAAATTTTCTCTAAAACTGATATCTAACTTCCAAGAAAAATCACCACCCACTTTGCACCAACACAACAAGAAAGCCTTTTATTCATAGAGGTACCGACTACGGCCCTCTTGCCACGATCTATTCACAGCTGACAGTGATTGAGTAAGGGGAGGGGGGTAGGCCTTTCTGGCCAGTTCTTTTTGGACAGCTGGGGCCCTGGTCTTCCTCGCTGGTTCTTTCTGGGGGTAATTCCATTGCATCATTGGATAGCTTTTGTATATTTTACACATCGTTGACACTGTCACTGACTACGAACTAGTCTCTGTCTGCGTTCTCATGGTACGATAGCTTGAACCGTACGTCTACATTTGTTGCCACGGAACGTATTCCTTTGTTATTGTCCTTCTGTGGGAACCTACCCTTGGGCGTGTGTTCTTTATCATCCTAGCTGTTATCCAGAAGTGGTGCTGGGGATTTTGGTGTGTGCATTGTGCACCTTTTAAATAGAAATTAACCACAGGAAACGGAATCGTTGTGAAAATTCTATCGCTCTCTTGTTGCTATTGATGCGGGTTTACAACTCCGAAAGGTGTTGGTTAATTCAAGCTAAACGAACAAAAATTCGTAAAATGTTAACTATTATTATTGGTTTGAGTTTAAGTTGTACCAAATTTAATGATAACCTGTCAACCCAATTTTATAGTTTACCTTAAAGTAACGAAAGATTTCTTAAAGCTAGATCCTGATAACGTTATTGAATTACTATTTTTATTACGTAATGTAGTTAGATCCTTGGAAGTTACTTCTTAAAGCTAAAAGATGCACTGGCATCAAAGGCAAAACGATGTTTCTAATTATATTCTGACAAAAGCCGTAAAGTTCAAAGACATTTAATATTTTCCTTTGTACCAAAATATACCAATAGCTGAACAATGTTCTGGTAGAGATTTCCTGGATGGGTTCCTCTCTGCAGGTTTCACTCTTTTCATTTTGCAATTTTTCAGCGAAGAAATATTTGAATTTTCGAGCATTGAATATTTCTTGGAAAAGACGTTCAATTTGCTTTTAGTTCAAATATTTGTAGGTCATCTATCCATTGTGTCTATTGGAAGTCTGGGATGGATATTTCTTAAGTTGTTCATGTCCTTGTGTTGTCTTGTCTTGTCTCGACCTCAGATCCAAAAAGTGGACAATGTTTAACACTGGTGCTACGAGTCATTTCACCAACCTACCGTTTTCTTCTTCAATCTCACCTTCTTGTGCAGCCATCCTCAAATTCAACCGTTATCATTGGCGGATCAAAGGGGGACGCACGCCCCCCCCCCCCTCTGGGTCATTGTTTTTCATTTTCATGCAATTTTTGGGAGAATTGTGTAAAATAATAGATTGGCGCTCCCTCCTTTGGGAAATTCTGGATCCGCCACTGTTTAATGCTACTCCTGCTTGACAAACTGGCAGATCCATCCATCTACTTTTAAAACCCTACCCAAGGTCATCGTGGATAGTATTATCGGTCCTATAAACAGAATATTGTCTGTAATATTAAATTACATAATTCATGTTTTGTAGGTACATGTTGGGTCTGGCGGCCGTCCCGTCCTTCATACAGTTCGTGGGGTTTATCTTTATGCCGGAGTCTCCTCGCTGGCTCATCACGCAGGGCGAAGACGAGGAGGCCAGACTGGTAAGTAGAGTCAACCTACAATGGGAGAGGGGTGTACAAGTAAAACACCAACATCACACCCGGAATCCGATTTGATTTGATGACTGTTTTCATTCTCAATGCCTTATTGATCTTTTAAACTTATCAAGAAATCGTGTGATAATTCTGTGCAATACCATGCTAAAAATTTCAATTTATGCACTGTTATCCAGGTGTTTATAAAAAGGACGTAGGATGTGAAATTGCAGAGAAAGTTTCACATTTTTAACACATCTGCATTTGAACTCTGCACATATTGTTACCCTCACAACAGGTGCTACAGAAGATCCGTGGAGAGGCGGATATAGAGGAGGAATACCACAATATCAAACAGAGCTGTCTGGAGGCGGAGCGGGAGTTAGAGAAGAGAAGTAAGTCGTCTTGATTCAACTAACAACTGTAATGTTCAGTACTTATTGTTGTCTGATTAGCTCATTCCTACTTTGCTAATAAGCGCTCTCTCTCCGTATTTGTGTGGTTAATTAATAGTTAAGTAAGTCTGGCTTCTGTTGGCACTCCGACATCGGGACTACGTTACTTATGATAGGCAATGTGTAAGTTATGCTACGCATGTTCGGGAACCCCTTGTGTGTTACCTTGCATTATTACCGACCATCTGCGTAGTACGAGGGAATGTTTTCAGATTTTCTGTGCGACTGTCCATAGGGTGGGGGGCAGGTGGCCCCTATCCCACGATGCAGCAGGACATGTAGTATGGAGGGTCACTCTCCTTCTGGACAGAAGGATCAGATAGGAAGGAGGCCGTGTCCTGCTAAATGTTGAGAATGTGCCACTGTTCCCCCCATTCCGGGACAGGAAGAACAGTTACGAAGGAGTGGGATGGTCGGTATGCCTCGGAATGTTAATGGGAGTCTTGTTTTGCTCATGAATGTATGCAAAGCATTCGAGAAGTAATGAAATCCACTCAAATAGAAAACACATCCATATTAAGAGAAAAAACACAGTAGACTTTCATGGCCACTGATAGTGATGACGAATATTGTCTTTCACTCCAACAGAACACATTCACACAATACATACGTTTCTCAGAATTTCTTGATAATGAATACTCATAATATTGTAATGTTGGCCAGAAATAAAAATTTTCAGACTGCATCTGGCTAAATCCTGTAGATTAGTTTGGTTCAAAGATATTTTAGACAATTATTTTTGTCTTTTATATTGTTACAGAATTCTGAGAATTGGTGCTTGTGATGTGTTTACCATTTTTGCTATTTGTAACAAAGTGATGAAACTTCAGTTTGACATTACATAAATGCGTTCTCAGAGCAATCCTCCTCCACAGCAGACTTAGATCTGCTATCAGATACGACAATACTCTGTCTATTTTTGTGATCAAACAACGACAACAGCATAATCGGATCTAGAGGAGATATCACGTTGCCATTGTCAAAGCAAGAGGAGATCTTTGCGTGCTTCGTCCATTCATTTCACAAGAGACATATCATCAGTGAAAAGCTGAATTCAATGTATATGTTCTCTTTCGTGTTGATTATGTTTCGTTAGATTACGTACATTAGCCAAGTTTTCAGTCCTTTTATATTCAATGGTCTTCAATTTGCTGTTCCTCCTGTTTACCTGCGTGACAGCAGGAATTAAAGTAGAGAGAGAAAAAGAGGAAAATCTATCTTTGCTCCTAATACTAGGCATGAGGAGACTTTATTCACAATCAGAATCACGAATGAAGGACAAATCCTCCCCTTGATATGTAAGTTTTAATTAAATTAACAGCTGCACTGTACAAGAACGAAAGTAATATGTTAAAGAAAGCCTTCAAATAAAGATACCCATTTCCTACAGGAAGATTTCAACATCTTCATCCAGATTGTTCTGTCGCAATGTCAATGACTTTAAAGACTCGTCAACCTTGTTATGTCACTGAAGTTAAACCATTTTCTTTCAATTCTGGAAGCTCAGTGAAACACTGGCTTAACAATTAACACAAAACTGCCAATCATGTCTTATGATTTGATAATAAAAAACTTAAAACGAAATCATGCTGAAAACTGGGCCAACAAAATTGACACTATTTTATATTTTGTCATTTCAATTACGTTTCAGATAATTCCCCGATTCTGTGGCAGATGATCACAACGCCATCTGTACGAAGAGCTCTAATAACCGGCTGCAGTTTGCAGATGTTCCAGCAGATAGCAGGGATCAACACCGTAATGTAAGTTGTACAATGTGATAAGGGACCTGTAATATACACTACTGTCACGGTGGACAGCTGCGTTGGTGGTCTAGTGGTTATGACGCTCACCTGGAATGCGAGAGACCGGGGTTTGATTCCCCAACTGAGGCACCAAATCTTTCCCTCCATCAGAAACCACAGTTACAATGGGGTGGCAAATTACAGGATTCATTTGTTTAGTCAGAAGTGTGAGGACATGCCGTCCCCAAAGGGGGTCAATGTCACCGCAGATCATTACCTTGGTGGTCTATGACGCTCACCTGACATGTGAGAGACTGGAGTTCCATTCCCCATTGAGGCACACAATTTTTCCTTCCATCAAACCCACTTTTACACTACCTTTTAGGTCTGTTTACATGTAGCGTGTGCGTGCCCATCTGCGTGTACGTTTGCATCAATTTTTCTATTGAGCGAATGGTGATGCAAATGCATATGCAAAGAATGGGTTCAAATCCATTCTCTGCATCTGCATTTACATCACCATTACCACAATGTTCAAGTTGACGTTGACATTGACGTTTACGCAAAACAGACGTTAAGTGTAAACAAGGCTGAAATGAAACAGGTGAACGTAGACGTGAACATATTTCAAAAATTTAGAAACATATATGACAAGGTCTTACGTTTTGATGTACTCTTTTTGCATCTTGTGTGTATGTTAAATATCCCGATGTCAAGCTTTCAAGTTTGGCTTCATAGTTTATCTCAGTTAAAAACTTCTAAAGGAAAACTCAAATGAAACCTTGTATTTCAAATAATTCCATTAAAACCCATTAGAAAGGTATTTATTTCCAGGAATGTCATATCTGTATTACTTTTTGTTTCATCATATTTACATATATCATATCCACACACTTACAAAAATCTAAAGAAGATTACTAAATGTACAACAGCGAAACCATCTCCTTGCCCGTTGTGTACAGAGCATGATGATTTCTAAAGAGGCTCTTGCCACTGAATAAACAGGAATCTATCATTTAGTTCTACCCTCGCGTGAGCTGTTCCTGTTTTTCTTCCTTCTGCTACGCATGATTAAAAGGTCTGTTTGTAATTCTGCGCTCAGACACATAAAACAATGCAATCCATTCCGATATCTAATAACAACCCGGAGAGGCCTTGTATTCACCAGGCAATACCATTGTGGCTGTGTGTGGCAGGCGAACGAACTGGTTGTAGGATCATGTTGACAGATATGAATGTTAGGGCGGGTTGAATTACTCAGTACATTATGAAATCTAATCAGACCCTGTCTTCTAATGGAAAATTGGATATGTCATCTTGAAGTTCATGACTCAATCGAGTTTTTTCACAATAAGATCAAATTTCACATTTTAAGACTTTACAGAATTTACATCAGACATGCTTTAATGATTTTGCAAATGTGAAATGGTGCATAAAAGAAACTTCAGTTAAAGGTCTGACAAGTAGCACAGGCCTCTGTGGCCCATTTGGATAAGCATTCAACCTTAGATCCAATGATGGTCAGTGCTGTGAGTTCAAATCCCACTGGAGGCAACTTTCTCAAAAATTTTGAACTTCTTCATGCAAGTTCAAAATGTAAATGTGATCTTATCATGAAAAACTCGAATTATTAGCAGAGCTGCAGCAATGCGAAAAACTGCCACGAAAATACCATTAAATATATTTTGTACGTTTCGGTAAAAGATCAGCAATCGTAGTGAGGTACAAGAAAACCAAGTGCATTAGGTTGAAAACCTTTCAAATAAGTTTTTCTGAGAAAGGAAACCAGGAAGTAGGCATCTTCAGACGCTAGCCTGCAGCTAAACTTCGCTAGTGTTGACTGTTTAACGTACTGCCTACACTCTCTGATTCTTTTTCCTAATTTTTTTTCTTTCTATTGTATCCGAAAGATACAAGAGAACGTACTTTAAATCCTGCACTCAGGTTAGAGGCAACTATTGTTCACAACACTCTAAGACACAGTTCCAGTCTTTTCTATCAGTGTTCTACTGTTCCACCTGTTTCAGTTCCCCCTAATGTTCTTTCCTTTCTGAACATTACCTCGCCTTTCCTCGGCTTCTTTCTCTCCAGCAACAGTGGTTGTTGTTGTTCTTTTTCAAACCAAGACGCCAGATTTAAACAGTTTTTCTCAGAACGTAAGGTCGACATCATCTGCTTTTAGGCACTTTGGATAATTAACGTTTCCTAAACAGGAAACGAGTCAAGACATAAGTATCACGCCTGCTATGCTCACGGACTTTATCAATGCTTTTCAGCCGTGCACTTAACGCCGGTGAAGCCTTGTTCACACTACCGACACTGAGTTTCAGCCCGTTAAGTTTTAACTCGACCCTTTAAAAGTTTAACATTGTGTCAGTGGTGACAGGCCAATCACAATCAGCAGAATGTTAAACTTTAATGGGCCAAATGTTGGTACCTGTGAACAAGGATTGAGAGAGCAAGAACTTGTCTGGGCTATTTCACGATGCTCATTATTTTAGTCACAACAAACAGGTTCACATTACAGATTGAATCCAGTCTAATTAGATTGGAAATCAGCTGTCAAACAATTTTGGTTTTTGTTCACTTTAGAACGCCCATGGTTGTTAACAAACAAATAAATCCACACACGGACTTATTGCAAAAACGTTATGAGACTAACCAGTCCCGCGAATACAGACACACCTTTTCATTACTCGGAACATTATTCTCAGGTCCACGCGGTATTATTTGACAGGTATTACAGCGCTACTATCATCAAGATGTCGGGTGTGAAGAGCGATGAGGCGGCCGTCTGGTTGTCCGCCGTCACCGCTGCCGTCAACTTCGTCTTCACCTTCGTGGGTTTATATCTGGTGGAACGCATCGGGAGAAGGCCACTCACCATAGCGAGTTTACTAGGTGAGATCAGTGGTGGTTTTATTTGGGATTCCGGGGTATTCTCCACCTCTTTGGCTTTGATTTTTTTTTCTTACCTAAGGAAAATACTTACACGTAAGTGAAGAATTCTGAAAATACGAATAAAAAATATTATGACAAAATTGAAAAATATAAAATATAATTGGTTCCAATTACGATCAATCGGATAACTAAATGTCTAAACCAGAACATCTTTTATTTTAATAGTTACCACCCACGTACTTAGTACGATGGGAGGTTATGTTTTCACAGGTGTGTTTCTGTTAATTAAACGGGGGGGGGGGTACACCCAGCCAGGTACAAGTCAGCTGATTTGTATGGGGGTGGGTACCCAGCCAGGTACAAGTAAGCTGACTTTTATGACAGGAGGGGTACTCAGCTGGGGGGGGTACTCAGCCCGGGGGGTTGCCCAGCTGGGGCATCGGGTACCCAGCTTGGGGGGTACATGGGATACCCCCTTCCCCAGGATAGAACAACACAGCAAGCACTTGCTACACGGCGGGTGGTATGCCTCTTGCGTCCACGCAGGAGGACTTTCTTGTTCTATTATAGATAGGCAATTCGCCTTCCCCTTATGTACATATCTTTTTTGCTATCAGAAATGAATACCTTTTATGCTGGAAAAAATTGAAGTCATCCTTTCTTTTCAATGTGTTATGCAGGTGCTGTTGTTAGTTTAGCATGGTTAGCTATTGGGTTTAATCTGGCTGCTGTTAATTCTCCTGCTATCACTGTCCATGAGAAGAGTAACGCCGACAGCCACTGCGCCGCTTACACGTAAGTACCACTCCTACAGAATCTCGATTAAACCGTCTCGGGTGGCGTATACTAAAAATACTTTCAGGCGAGAAACGAACCAAGCTTTAACACCAGTCTGAACCGAGATAATATTGCAAGAAAAAATTAGCTGGATAATTTCTGACATGTTTCCGCCAGCTCCATAGTAACCTTTGGTATGTTATTCTATTCTCTAGCGCTGGCCTTCCATTTGCTTACGGAGCGGTAAATGTTACTTGCCCAATGTAAGGCGCTTCTCAAAGATTCATTCATCAAATTGATTAGTTCGAAATGATAAAAAAAAAACAAATCAGATGTAGTCAATAATATCGTGCATAGGGTTTTTTTTGACAAAAGGCTGAATAGCTTATTTGCTTCTTATTCATCCTTTTTTGACAATTATTCATGAATAGGAGGCAAATAAGGCTTCTAAATAGTAAAACTACTGACTTAGACTGGTACTACTCCAGATATCACCAGAAACCCAAACTGCTTATTCGCAAATTACTATTCATTACCCAGAACCATTTGGTTCACCTGCACAGAGGGTGACATCAAAACATCTAACTCTGAGGAAGCATCAGGCGCTTACAGTCCAACCTTTGTCAAATAAAAACTCTTACCGAGACAGGTTGTCTACCGTGCAGACAGTAATTACATCTATAATAGCGATATCACTGCCGCACGTCTGTACACACTGGGGTTTATATGGATATCCTACACCAGGGTTTATAATCTCCTTATCTCTAATAAACGTGTCTGATTGGAGTCTGAAGTTGTCCGAGTTTACTGAAATATTCTCAACAGGTTTAGTTTTTGCGCAGCTCTTGTCTACAACAGTGCTTTAGATCGAGATATTGGGGATTTAGAAGAAACTATGCTGTTACACAAGTTCACAAGTTTTTCAATGGCAGAGATGTGACTTTATTGCCATATTATATAAAATAGAGTGCCAGGCAAAGTTCTCATAAAAATTCAAACAACAGTCTCTCTGGTGCAACAGCTGGACCAGAAGCCCATGACTTTCTCGTTACATAATTGATCAGGTTTGTACAGACATTGCGTGTCAGATGATCGTCTTTGCAAGTAAACAGTCCCCTTGAGGATAGAATTAGATGGTCTCTTGTTATAGTTGCCTTGGTAACAATGTCTTATGTAACATCGTCATTGGAATAACTCCTTGTCCTGGACTCTTCCGACATCTGGAATAAAATACTTACAGTATGGTTAGGCAATAACGAAGAGGACAATGCTAACAATTTGCTAACATTGGTGATTCGTAGAGTTGCCTGAGTGTGTTACATTCAGTGGTGGCAAAAATAAAAGGTTTCTTTTGCGTTTGTTATCGCTTGGTGCGAATTAAAAAGTCCTAAGATCCACTCACACTGAGAAAAAAACTTCCTAGATGTTTGCTGTTTTTTACATTGCTGTGCGATAGAAATTGCTTGTTTGATGTGAAGAAGTCATTTCCATCGTGTAAGACCAAACAGAAATGTGAAGCGATATTTCTTTGAGAAAAACCATTTTCAAATTCACCCTTGCTTGGTCTGAAAGGTTCCCATCAATGTTGTCATATCTTTTTGAATTCATTTTGCTTCCGCCTTATGGTTTGTTCACACTGCATGGAAGGGGACAGGGAACGGTAACGGGACTGGGACCAGCACAATAGGAGACAATGGGTAAGGTTCCTGTCCCTGCCCCTGTCTCAGTGCAGTGTGAACAGTACAGTGTAATATACAGTAACCCATTGTTCCCATTCCGTATTCCCAGTCACACTCCCGTTCCCGGTTCCGTACAGTGTGAACGAGCCATTAGCTCGATGTGAACACAACGTGAAAGGATTGTTCACACTGTTCGATAGCGAAGACATCAACAGTTCCAATGATGGTGTTCACACGACATGACCACAACAAAACATCACAGTGTCTGGAATTGGTAGGTAGGCTAGCAATACGTGTAAATGGGTAGGTTTACTGGGAACCACTACAACAACGATGTCACTACCGCTTGATATTCTTGTTCGCAATGGGTGACAACGGCAAGGATTAAATTTTATGACAACAACAATGATGGAATCATCATCCAGTTACATCTGTTACTGTTTCGGGATGACAAATAACTGTTGACACGGATAATACCTTTAGTTCTCAGAGCCGTCTTAACCACGAACATGTGGGGATGAGATATACCTTACCGGTGGTCTAGGTTACAAGTGATAGCTCGTAAAGGTATACGAGGGAGCCTTACTTGGAGTTGTCCTTCAAGAAACCTGGATTTGCTACACACAGAGGAGTTCCTCTGCGATACAGTATGGAGCCCCCTGGCGGAGCTAGCGGAGACCATAAAGATTCATTGTCTTTGTCGTATAGTGTGAATGAGATATAATGTTCTTTGTTACCATGGTTACAGGGAGTGTAACGCGTGTATGAGGGATTTGTACTGCGGCTTCTGTTACATGGATGTGGAGAAGGGCGGCCTGAACGGATCATGCTTACAGTCCGACTATAACAATCCACTATCAGCCACGAACGGCAGGTGTAACCACACCGGATTACCAGGTAACGCGGCATCAGGATTCCTCGTGTTTAAGCCCTGTTTACACCGGACGACACCGTCACGTCAACGTCAACATCAACGTAAGATTGACAGGTGGCACCTTTGATCTTTCTGATTGGCACTGTGATGGTCAGAATGGGTTGCATACGCATTTTGCCTGTCAACGTAGCATTTCTACGTTGACGTCGCAGTTGACGTGATAGTGTCGCTCCGGGTGAACAGGCCTTTGCTCGTGTGGCTGTTATCGTTCTTCAATTAGATGTAAAATTGGGTTATATTGCTGTCGTGACACAATTCAAGTCTATGACCACTACTTAATACTGTCTGGTTTTCTGTTGCAATTAAATATTGTTTCGAACTTTTAAATATTTTAAATTTTCTTGTACGATTAGTTCTCTTTCTTGAACGTATCTGAAAACAGTAATGCCCCTTGCTATCTCTCGGGATCATTAATGCCTTCAAGGTGGAAATAATCTTTTACCAAGTCGCATCTGATGTCACTCGATTTAGGCATTCCTAATTTTAAAAAGTACTTTCCTCTGCTCTGACGTGTCTCAAGCTATGTTAATTTCACATTGTTTTGCTTGAAACAAATGTGAAAAAGATCCAATCCTTTTGACAAAGAGTGGACCCCCACTCAATCGAGTTTTACAAACTCTCTGCAATACGAGAATGGTCAACTTGCTTTAGCTCTGCCATTAAAAATCAATGGGCCCCACAAAGCATTTAGCCTTTAAAGATAATCATCGTATACCCCTTGATTTCTATATAATTGCATATTTACTAACATAAGTTGAAACAAATAAAAAGCAAAACTGTAAATACATATGAATACAACGTTGGCAATAATGCCAACATTGCCAACTTTGTGTGTTTGTGAAAAACTCGAATACTCCATACTTTCCGTTTGTCTGAAACAAAGCAGAAAACAAACTATCTCTGATTCTCGTTTATTTTTCAGGTGTTCTGACGTGGGCATATGATTTCTGTCCGACTCCTTTCGCGTGGATGCCACTCACGGGTCTCATCATGTACTTAGTATTCTTTGCTCCAGGTAAAAACATTCTCGTGAATCTGCCAAAAAGCAACTCAACCAGTTGATTCGCCATTGAAGAATTTTCTACAATTTCACCATATAATTCATTAGATTTTTTTAAACATTAAATAGACGTTTAACAGTATAATTTAATTCTTACCATGTCCGTCATTCTGAGATTTTATTTGTGAAGACCTCGTTATATAATGCGCACTTCATATCAATCCACGAATACAACATGATTTCAAAACAAAACCTCAATATTACTAATGGAAAACCGCAGGGACACGCAAAAGCGAAAATGTGTCGATCCTGTCAATGGGTGATCCATCGTCCTCAACAACACACTTTCTTATAATTAAATTCTGTCCGAAGTTCATCAAAATTTAAGCAGTTCCTACCAATTAATTAATTGATTCTAAGACCCATTGGAGATGTTGTTTATTACGAGAAAGATTCGTGATAAATTAAAATGAGACTCAAATTAATAATCTCTTCTGTAGCTAACTGTAAATATCATATTTCTTAAATAACCTTGTCGCTCAATTGATATGACTTTCTCCATGATCACGAAGCAATATTACATGGATATTTGTCTCACTTAATTTTCCTAACGAACTAAATCTACAATTGTGTACAATTTTAATGTCATATTTCGTCTAGACGGGAGCCCTGAGCTTACGTGATTAATTTCCTAAATCGTGGAGCTGTTATCAAAAGAAACAAAATTAACAATTACTTGAGATTTCTATCCACAGATCAATTCTTATTGCACTCGTAATATATCAGCAGAAGCATCCATGCATTTTTCTAGGTATCCTTTCGAGCAAACCTGAGTATTACAAACTGGTTACAAACAAGAGATAGTATCTGAATAATTGATTTCGCCCATGCCGCCAAATAAGACAGCATTCTTACTGTCTTACTGAGTTTCTGCATTCTGAGTCTATTTGCGACCATTTACTATTTCTCCCTATCTATCAGGTACATGTCTACTGTGATGGTGTCTCTCTTTCACGCATTAGCACAGGATCTGTCTCATTTCCGAACTTTTTGACGCAAAATTGACGAAGAAATAGCCTTTCGTCCTCGCAAATTAAGGTGACCTCACAAAATAGTGTCTCTAATACAGGCATTTTGAGACAATTTTCTGATAATTTCAGGAATGGGTCCGATGCCGTGGACGATTAATTCAGAGATCTACCCGATCTGGGCCAGAAGTACTGGAAATGCTGCTGCTACTTTTACCAACTGGGTATTCAACCTGGCCGTATCAATGTCGTTCCTCAGTCTCACTGAGACCTTAACAAGATACGGTAAGAAACATTTTTAAAGAAATGGCGACACACCGTTGCAACCCCTTATCTGGGACCAGTACACAATCTCAGTTTCGGAGTTTGGGGTTTTAAAGACCTAGTATTTCTGGTTCACATTTCATGCTACACCTGCTGAATTTACATCGACTCCAGATTGCTTAAACTATTTTTCCAGGCTTCCAAACATCCACCAACAAAAATTCATAGCCCTGGGCAAATGTATTAAAATGACATCAGATGACATTGTGTATTCTTTTCTCTTCAGGTACATTCTGGTTGTACGCTATCCTGGCCACAATTGGAGTAATCTTCTTCGCATTTTTCTTGCCTGAAACTAAAGGCAAAACTCTTGAAGAGGTAACTCATTATTTCTCAATTTACTTTAGATTGCTTTTAAATCTAATAAAAATCCTTCCGGCAGTAATTTTAATCTTGAAAACTTTTTGAATAAATTTAGAACATGACATAAGGTGAAAGCTTCTTTGATAGTTATGAACCTTTTAGAGATGAAAAGAATATTGATCTCTTAAAGCGATTCCATGGTGGAAGGTGACACCAAGGTCCTTGAAAAATATATTCACAGATTATACCTTGCATAATACTATGTAATGCTCTGAAAGGAATTCCATCTGGTGATCCATAATTTGTCACCACCCAATAGGGTATAAATAATTGAGGGCCTGAAAAGTCTCAGTTATACGAGCAGCGTTTGTACCAGTGGTAGAATGTAGTACCAACAGTGCAGAGATTGTTAGATCAAATCCAACTGGAGGCAATCTTTTTTGCTGCTGGAAAATTTCCAAAAGACTTTGTCACCTTCCTACCATTAACCCTTGAATCTTGGTTCCCATCCTTTACTGGGAATTATATCAAACTTTGATTAATAATTTAATTTTACCGCATTTATGGTAAATTTTGGTGCAAACTAAATGTAGGTAGCAGCATAGTACAATTTAATTTGTCGTAACTCCATTTCATTCAAAATATTTATCTTCTTAATAAAATCACTCTGATTAAATAAAGATACTGCCACTTATGGGAGTCGCAAAATCAACAATTCAAATTGCAAACCAAAGTTTCGTCTGAGTCATCAATACAGTTTGTAATACTGCGCTGCCTATTTTAGGTTGAGGGTTTGTTCGCCAGGGCGTGGTGTAGCAGTGAGGCGGGAGCTCCCATCGTCCCGTATAGTGAAAAGAGTGTGCAGTACGTGCACATACGAGGGTTGAACCGAGACGGGAGGGAGGAGCTCGATTCACCGGAATAACAATAGAAACTCTAACACAAACCCTGTGATGTATTGATTGATCAACATAGTAGACATATTTTTGTAGGAAATGAACATTAAAGGTTGTTTGAAAATACAGGTTGTTGGAAATGAAGGGCTTTAATAGGTGGAACTGAATTTGGAATCGAATTTGTTTCTGTCTAAGAAAGGTAATAAGTTACTCTGTAGCTGAGCGTAATTGTAGTGTTCATAACGAATATCGATGATTCGGGGATGGCAAAAAAAGGAGTCGAATCTCGGAAAAGTTTAGTGACAAATAGATGTACATGTAGCCAATTTGTCGATACGTACAGACTATTTTTCCACCTGATACTGCAGTACTTACAGTAGTGATGTTATCAAATGTGTTACGTGTTTTATATCTTGTCATATGTACGGGTAGTTAAAAATAGAACACTATGTACAACATGTAAAGAAACAAAAACGACGTTGCGTCGTTGACCCAATTGGTGGCACGTAAATGATGTCATGACAACATTCTCGTGTAAACAAATTTTAACCAATGACTGAAGGTTAAAGTAGGCCTAATTTTCATAAAAGTGCCAAGGTGTTAAGGGCTCGGACAGGATGTTAAGGTCCACTCGACTCAACCAATAAGGTGACTCTAACGAGCCACCAATAACGTCATATAAATATAATAATATAGTGGAACCTTTATTGTAAGACCGAATATTTTTAAATGACTGGCCGTTAAATGAGGTGACCACCCAAAGTAGTGATGGATATTATGGACATCAATGGTCCATAATACGGGCCTGTTTACACCAAGCATCAGCGTCAGCGCAGCGTCAACGTTGAGATGACGCCAACCATACAACTATCATTGAAAAAATACAGTAGTTGTTCCAGAATGGGTTGCAACCCCATCCTAAGTGACTCTGTTTGTTTCCATTGATTTCAATGAGAGCTGTTTCACCAGCGTCATCGCAGGGTTGACAATGCGTTGACGCCGGTACTTGGTGTAAACGGTCCCCAATGTGGACACATAACGGAGGTTAACGAACGCAAGGAGTAACCATAAAAGAGAGGTCCTGCTATTTGTCCAGTAAAAGTAGGTCTTTTGTGATTAAACTATAGATTAGGCTAATACCTGATATGTATGAAAATGTTACATTCAAAACCACACTTGAAAAAGGACTGATTAAAACTACTATCTATCATTGTTCAGTGGTAAATTATGAAGTTCATAATGTAGGATGATGTATATGCGTACAGAAGAGTCTGCAAACTGTAAATATATTTTGTATCGTGTTATTCAAACATCAAAAATAAGGAAGAACATTAAAGACAACTATTTATTGAAGTATTCTACAGGGTATATATTATTCTGTTAAAGTCACAAGCACAAAAAACAGCATTATGTTCTTAGAAGGTAAATTTGGAAAGAACAAAGCTTTGTATAAATGCTTTGTGACAGCATTAAAATATCAGAAGTCATTGGGTGTGTGCGTTTATGGAGATACTTCTGAAGTTTAGTTTCGCCAATTTTCCAATTAATTTTCGTCACTTGGTTTAAAAGGACAAAATTCCGAGGAATTTTGAGTGGATTTTTTTTAGAATTATGTACAGCATTTATTTCTTCAGGTTTGAAAACAGTAGAGAGGAAACACTGAAGCAAAAGTGTGAACGAGCCTTTCGCTGCCATATTAGCAAATCTTTCAACTTCATTCCATTGAAATTCCTCTGCAAAATATCTGCTTCTGGTTTGTGTAATTTTAAAGCAATACCCGTAGAGTAGCTGGTTCTACTTCAGTTAAATGATTATGGCTTTGTTAATTTACATTTATAATTGCTTCTTCTATCGTGAGATTGGAATAGGTTCGTGGGAATAGATATATACGGTGGGTACCTACTTTTGCGACCCTTGCGCGCTGGTTCAAAAATTAAAAAAAAGCAATTTCCAAATCATTGATGTTCAAACTTCATAAAAAAGCATTTGTTTACAGCTTCGTTTGATTTCCAACCCCTCATCTGCAAATTAATCTCATCGAATGATCCAGGTGGGGACAAATTCCGTCTTCTGAAATCGGAATCGAAAAGCTGGTTCCGCGGCCAAATTCTATATTTACTGAAAGCCGGCTTACACGTCACAAACATCAAATTTCATTACACAGGAGTGTACTACAGAGTCGAGGTTTTTGTTTGTAATACAATATTGACGTCGAGGGGTTTATAAAGATCCAGCAAAAAATAAAATTGCCCCCAGAGGGAGTTGAGCCCTTAACACCATTCATCACTGGGTTAGAAGTCCGATGCTCATCAAACTTTGTCAATCTATCATTCTTTGCCAGTCTCAGATTTTCAGACCCTTATAAAGTCGTGTTCTATTGAATCTAGAAGTGACTCAAGTCCAAAAAGTGAAGTGGAGCATGAAACAAAGCTCATTTAAAGGACCGTCTATTTAACACATGTCTGGATGGCAGAGTGGAATAAACATCTGACTTCTAAACCAATAATGGTGAGTGTTGTGGGTTCAACTCCCACTGGAGGCAACTTTATTTTTTGCTGAAACTTTTTAAAAACTTTGATGTCAATTGTGTATAGAAATACCACATTTGTGTTGTGAACGAAAACCTCGAGAGAATCCTGTTCACAGTAGCCGAAAAATTGTACAAACAGAACTGGTTGTGTTACAAGCAAAATCAGTGAATTTCACGATCATCGTCACTGTCGATGTAGAGAGTAATCGGTAAGCGTGAACGATCAATGTATCGTATGTACACGATATTTATACATTAGCTAGCATAGAGATCTCGGAACCTGGTGTCCTTGTAAAGATTAACAAATCACAAAAACAACACGTCACATTTTAACTGTTGCAAAAAATCGTATATTTTTTGAAGACATAAAACAGATAATAGATATCATCAACAATTGTAACAAGTATGAAGATATATGTAATATATATTATGTTGTTATATGGTTAAACACGTGAACGTTATGAATGTGAATAAATGTGTAATTTTTACAAACTACTTTCAATTATTTTCTGTTAAAAAAACAAAACACGCAGACGAACTGGTAACTTTTCAAAAAAAAAACCCAAAATATTTTCGCACTAAATATCCAAAACTGGCTAAGTAACATGTAACAGGTTGAGATTTATCTCTTGCGCAAAGTTTGAGGAGAGGAGCGCAACCGCAATTGTATTTGGCTTCCGATGGCCGAAAGAGCGTCATTCCATGTCTCAAACATCTCCTCAAGCTTTCCCGCCAAAACCCCTGTGTGGATCATGCATGGATCA
>JBCAUG010244354.1:0-18519 GCA_038406175.1 Haplosyllis leylae
CCGGGATGTGTCATGTGGCCAGTGGCACGTGACACATCCCGGCCAATCACAATTTGCCCCATAGTGGCCCTATACTCTCTTACATAAAAATTGTTACCAAGAGCAAATGGTCCCTAATAATTTGAATAAAAGTACTGTTGTGAAAGTATTTTGAATAAATGCTAGGTGACATATTTCTAATTTATGTCTGATTACCAATTAGTCAACTAATAGTCAACTTATGGTGTCCGACTTGTCCACGAAAGTAATTTGGTAGTCGTGCCTTTCCTACGAGGTCCTCACTTGCAAATGACTGTTGACAGACACACACCACTGAAGTGCAAATCAGCTGCTCCAAGTATACCAGGGTGGTCAAACTCCGATCAATTCAAAATTCCTGGTGTTTTCCGAATGATTTTCCTGTGTTTTCAACTTTTTCCCTGCATTTTTTCATATTCAAAATATAACACCTATTCCACTACCCTGCCCACATGTACAACGATTAATATTATTCTCTAAACCACAATCACAAATGCAATGGAGTCTGTTGCAAAAATGTTATTCCATTATTGGTTTGACCCCCAACTAAACAGTTGCATCAAGAAGTTAAAAGATTCTAGTTGCATCCAACCATAACCTGAAATACCTTTTAATTTTTGTTGGAGTTAAATTCCCTCTGTAAAATCATATTTTTAATATTTTTGGCAAATTCCCTGTGTTTTCCCTGTCTGGAAAAAAGATCATCCAAATTCCCTTTTTCCCTTTGCCGTAGCCACCCTGTATACACATAAAATTAACAAATGAGTGGATTAAGGCCCATTAACACGAGGCGACAGCAACGGCTGCAAAATTGTTTCTCATGTGAACAATCCTAGTAAAGAAATCCTTGCAACCCCATTTTCGCAGATATGGAGGACAAGCAATTGACCTTCAGGAACGAAATCGCCTTCCCTGTTACGCCGTGTGAACACCCTCATAAATTTACTCGCGTCAATTGCAGTCGCAGTCGCTGTCGCACCGTGCCTTTGTAAACCCGTGTAGAATGTAGATATTAACAAAAGAAATGGGAATTATTAAAGTAAACTACACTCAAAGGAAATTAATATTTTTTCACAATTTATAGAAAATGCTTTTGGAAAACTTGATTAGTTCTTGTGACCATTTTGTCCGAACAGGCGACGGTCATCTCTAAATGAAACAAGTGTTAAATATCTACATTCTTTTGGCACGGAGTATTTGGAAAGCAAAACTCACTGAACTTCGAAACATTACCAAGGGATCCTTTCAGATATGAAAATCTTGTGGTAATCAACATTATGCAGCCAAAGCACCCGATTCAAAGTGTTCTATCTATCTTGAAGATCACTTTTTAGGAATTCGAAATTGTCAGTAAAATGAAGAATTGCAAAGAAGATAGTGAAACAGAGTACACTGATTAAATCTTCAACATACAACATTTCGTAAAGAAACCCCAGCCAGGTCCAACTCGCACTTTCCCCGAATGCCACCTGCCTGTTGGACAAACAAAAGTCTAATCACTCAATTCACGTCACGGTCTGAACGTGCCTTTTGACTTACTGTTAAGAAGCAGAGCAGCTCTGTTCCTGACAACAAATGTCCTGAATAAATACCTTAGTTGGAAAGATGGGTAGAAAAAGTTCTTTGTTCAACAAATAATTATTCTACTAAGTCTTAAATTTCACAATTCTGGGTAAACTCTTTTAAAGTCGCCAGTTTAAATCAACAAAAAATAACCCAATGTCCGATCCCATACCTGGTCGATATCTAAACTGAAAAGGTCATACTTGGCCGGGCGACTTTTCTCAACTGGACAAATACATTCAAATATGATGATTATTAAGCGCAAAGGATGGAACATGTAAAAAGATGTCAAATTTACACGAGAGCACTGTCGGTAATTTTACACTCGCATTTGCAGCAAGAGGGAAGGGAATGTTTTCAGTCCTGTAAATTAGTCCACGGGCGGACCCAGGTAACAATCAACATTACCCAGAATTCCATAGGGCTAAGGACTATATATGGAGCAGCTCACAGGAGGAGAGCTCACTTGCAGCTTGGACGCCACAGAGGTAACATCAACACTGCATGCTGGGATAGGTCACATGGCCAGGGGTACCCTGCCCAGTTGTGACTGGGGTACCCCCTCCAAGGTTGGGGTACTCCCCCCTCCGTCCAACTGTCCAAGGTTGGGGTACTCCCCCCCCCCCAGCCAGGTCACAGTCAACCCCACCCCCATCCAAGGTTGGGGTATACCCTCCTCCCCGTGGCCAGGTCAGGACGAGGGGCCTGGGGTACCCCCGGGACAGGACAGCAGAGCAACACTTGCTACGGGGCAGACGGTATACCTCTTGCGTTCACGAATGAGGACTTTAAGGTATTGACAAGGAATTTATGACATATTGTAAAGAAAAGTCTGGTGTCAAAAGTTGATGTTTGGACAACCAGAAAAAGTAACCATGCGTGCTTTCAGAATGAAAATTGTCACACGTGAAATTTATCCATAACGCCCAAAAGATCATAGCGCAGTGTAAACAGTATATCAAATACTCTGCACTGAATTTTTAAGACGATGTCAAATTAAATAAGTATGAATTACGGATATTAGACTAATCGGTATCTAACTGGAACTACTTCTTTATTGACACTGATGTCAAGAAACCTTTTCGGATTCATTCCAATTCACTTTGCTTTGAAGATATCGGTTTCACTTGCTGGAAAAAAATTATTTTGAAAAAAAA
Organism: Haplosyllis leylae; assembly: GCA_038406175.1. Classification (NCBI taxonomy): domain Eukaryota; kingdom Metazoa; phylum Annelida; class Polychaeta; order Phyllodocida; family Syllidae; genus Haplosyllis; species Haplosyllis leylae. The sequence continues at coordinate 2,739 of JBCAUG010244354.1, forward strand.
AACTACTTACAACCTGAGGTGGAAATGGATCAAAGAGTCACTTTTCACATAACATCTTTTCAAAATTGTGTAGTACACCTATTTCTTAGTAATACAGCAGTGACAGAACTTTTGAGCACGTTTTCCATTTATTACATTCCATATGTTAAAAGCAAGGTTTAGTTAGGATAGTTCTTTGTTAGGTTCAACTCAAAATTTGTTTGAAGGACATGGGCGTTTTTAAACATTTCTGAGATTTCAGACGTATTCACCAGTCGATTCGGGAGCCATCACAATGGTAATTTCTACTTTTTTTCAAATAGGTGTGGTTAAAATAAACCAGACAACAGCTTAAACTGACATTCATTCAGTCCATGGTCACGGTTGCCCAACACATCTTGACGAGTTCGAGGAGTGATGTTTTCAAAACTTTTCTGAAAAACTTTTGTCACAATTTTTCACATAAAGAACGGAGTAGCAAAACTGCTTGTGCTACGCCTATTTCTTTCATTTGAATACTTTTCAGTCAAAAGGGTGTGATTACTCTGTCCAAAGCAATAAAACATAATAATAACTTTGTATTGATTGGGTACCAAAGTCTACTTTTATGGACATCTGGCAGAAGTCATGAAATTGCTGGCAACTGTAATGGTTTTTGATAACCCCTTGCGGTCAATTTCGCTAATAATATTCTTTTCGGAACGATGAAACCCCTTTATTATTCTATTAAAAGAACTTAAGTCGAAGCACAACCAACTCTAATGAAAAAAAGTCCTATTAATCATCTCCCATGAAAACTCATATCGTATTTAATATTTCGAGTCAACATGAGGTTTCTTCAACAGAAAAACGAATTACCACTGTCTTTTTTTTTACAAAAATTGTTGGATTCAAGTAAGGAAAAATATTTTAAATCCTTTCTTTTTAGCTGAGGCCTTTTGGCCTTCCTGGTAAGAGGACACATTACTGCATTACTGACATGATACAGCGAAAAAAAGCTGATTTTATGACTCCAATGTGGAACTTTCAATGTCGTAATCAAAAATTTGATAAATTTATTACACACGAGTTTAACAGAGACTTTAAACTCACCTCCAACTAACAGAGACTTTAAACTCACCTCCAACTATATTTGTGCTGTGGTACGACAGTTGTCATTTGGATGTATTGTCTTATAGCATTGGTGCAATTGTCAACTCATAAAAGTGAAAAAAAATCATCCAAGCCTCCATTCATTCAAGATTTTTTTCACTGCATTCCAAGGGACAATTTCCCTTTTATTATTGCAAATGTCTTGAGGCAATCTGAAGTTGACCATGACGGTAAGTTCCGGTGAAACGTTTTCAGAATCGAAAATTTTGTTTTCAGGAACCTCCCCCCCCCACCCCCACCCTGGGTGTACGAATCAGTCATGCCTCATTTTGGAAATCCCCCTTGATTTCAGATACCCTCCCCTAAATACCTGTCAATTATTGGTATTGTGATACATTTCACACATTGTAGCAGATGAACTGTTACAGGCGTTGACAGTTACATTAGACATTTTTACAAGAATGTGTCTGTAACTGTCAGCACCTGTAAACTTTACAGGTGACATTCAGAGTTACAGGCAACTTTTTTCAAAAATGCCTCTATTACTGTTAGCACCTGTAAAATTTACAGTGACATTGAGAGTTACAGGTGACTTTTCAAAAAACTCACCTGTAACTATCAGCCCCTGCAACAGTTCATCTGCCACGTGTCAAATGTATCACAATACCAATAATTGGCAGGAATTTAGGGGAGGGTATCTAAAATCAAGGGGATTCCGAAATCAAAATTCTGATTTCAATCACCCCAGCGGCATATAAAATGTGGGGGGATTCTGAAAATGTTACACCAGGTCAGCCAAATTCTCAACATAAAACTATGTTCACTAACAAGAATGCTTATCAGCACTATATCGAATCAGTTTAAGTGATGCTGATAGGCTAAGTTGTTATTAAGTCATAATAAGTTAAATGATACTAAGTAATATGATACTATGAAACACTAAGTTATGCTGAGTAATATTACATTAAGTGAAGCTAAGTTACATTAACATTTGGTGAGTTTTACTCAGTGATACTAAGTTGTACCAGATCAAATGATTCTAAGTTAATACTAAGTGGTGCTAAATTTACTATAAGTGACTTTAAAGTTACATTAATTAATGCTAAGTAATGTTATTAAAGACAAGTAATACTAAGTAAATGATATCAGGTTACATTAATTGACAATGAGCAACCCTAATTAAGTTTTGTGATGCTAAGACACACCAATTCATGATAAATAATAATTTATTTTGAGTAAATATTAAGCTAAATGTTCATAATTAATACTCAGTAAATAATACCAAGTTATACTCACTGACAGTGATCAAAACTATGTAAAACTAATTTATATTCAGTAAAATTTCAAAAATTTTCAGTTAATTTAAGAAAGGTAACTAAGTTAGAAAAGAAAGAATTAAGTTAAGTGAAGATGAATTAAGTTATGAAAAGATTACTTAAATCATGAAAACTTTCACTAACTTAACAAAAGTTAATAAACACTAAGAAGTCTCTTAAGTTCACAAAAGTTGACAAAAGTTTTCTGAAGTTGAAAAGAAATAAACTAAGTTGTGAAAAGATAACCAAAGTTAAGAAAAGATACTTACTCACGAAAAGTTTAATAAAATTAAGAAAAGTTGACTACCATTAATAAATGTTGATTGCAGTTAAGAAAATGTTGCCTAAGGTAGAAAAGTTAAGTTGACTAAAGTCAAGAAAAGATTAATCATGTTATGAAAAGCCAACTAAGGTTAATAAAGGTTGAGGGAAGTTATGAAAAGCTGTATTAGTAAAGAAAAATTGAAAAAGTAGATTTAAGAAAAGATGACTAAGAAAAGGTGACTAAATTTACTAAAACTAAGAAATCTTGGCTACAATTGAGAAAAGTTCATCAAAAGTCAAGAAAATATTGATTAAGTTTTGAAGAGACAACCAAAGTTAAGAAAAGTTGAGATCAGAAAAGTTAACTGATAATAAATGTTGATCAATGTTAAGAAAAGTTAAGAAAAGATTATTCAAGATACGAAAAGTTAAGAAATATTGACCAAAGCAGAAAGCTATATAATCGCAATTTTTTAAATCACACCTGAGAAAGCTATCTGGTGACAATAGTCGAAAATAAGTACGAATTTTAAAATGGAATTTTCGACAAAAGAACATAAAGTAAAATCCCAGTTGTGATCGAATGCGAAATCATCTAAAATTACACAGCTAACCAATCACTTCCGATGACGTTAGTTACGTCGTGCTACCTTTTGAAAATAAAATATTTGCACTCAAACACTAATGTTTGGTTTCAACTCAAGTTCATTCACACGATACAAACTTGCGTATTACACCCACAAACATGTATCTTCAAATTACAGCAAAGGGATTGCGTAAAACTTTTAGTATTAATTTCGTTTGTTGTGTGCCACGCACATATCTAAATCTAAACGTAATCGACTAATGTGTGAATATTACGTAGATTTAACTATTAACATTTCAAGATTACGCTTTACATGTAAAATACAAAGAAAAGAAAATAGTTCAAACATTATTTGATTCCACTATTTCATAGGCAATAAAAACGAATTTGTTCACTAGTGTAACTGATATAAAAAGGAATACATGAATAGACGACTCTTTCACACGTACAGTTGTAAAGCTTTTTAAACTCCCTGGGAGAATCAAGAGCACTTTCGCTATATTTAAGTGATTATTATAGTATTGTAGAAATAGTGTTGTCTGCCAACGACAATAAAAACATCTTGTGATTCTGCATCAGGCAAGCAATGTTTCTCAGCACTCCATCAAAAGCACTTGAAACCTGTTTTCATTAGGACAATATGGGCATTATTCCATCGACAACATTCGTTCCCTTCAAATAGAAACCGAAGTAAAGTCACTTTTTATGTTAATTGAGGAGGATCGATGTCACTCCTATGGTATCAATACTTTCATCCAAGTGTTTCAGTTTAGTACCTCCATCTAATATTTCAAGGCAGTGGTAATGCCATGAGCCCAATTCTGTAACAAAAGTTCACGTCGCATTTTCTAGTCGGATGAGTATTTCCTAGAAATGTGGGCCATTACTTTGTTCCAATTCACAAAATATCCACTGCATTCACTCTCCAGCCCACGATGATCCGGGTTTTTTTTCAATTTGCTTCACAGCCTTAAGTACATATTTACTCCGCTTCAATGGCGCAAATTATGAAATAAATCATTGGATTTCCCATATTTCATAAATGCAATGCAATAACAGTAAGTCTTGCGGATTTTTGAATTCAGGTCAAATTTGAGGCATAACCAATGATATCTTTGATAATTTTCTTCCACGATCTAATCATATTTCCTGGAAACAAAGAACATTAGTTAAATCAAATCAAATCAACATGAAAAGGCAGTTAATTAGACAAATGTGCTTCAAATGTAGGTCACTCTTCTCCGGAGCAAAGACCACCACACGTGTAGAATGCTTTTTTGGAGGATCAGTTGCTTGAAACCCCTGTCAGCCGTGTCAGGAACATGAAGGAGCATTCTAGTTCCAGTGCGACACGTAGTCCTATGATTAGGTTCCCTGGACAGTTTTGGTTTTCTATGAAATCCATGGAATATCTGACTGGTCCTGATTTAGGTTGACTTATCCTGGATTTGGAGACTGTAAACCCGCTAACCAGTGCGTGTGTAGTAAACCTCACAAGGGTGAGGAGGGGACGTGAATTATATGTTTCAACAAACAACAACAATAACTAACAAACAGTTTCGGGCTAGGTCTAACATCCTGTTATTTTCAATAAATGGAGCCTTTGAGCACATACAAAAGAAATAAGACACAGAAATTTTTTCTCAAAAACGAAGAAATATAAACTGGAGATTTTGCCATTCATAAACTACTCTTGATCAGTTTACAATTTTTTTATCCATGCCTATCAGGGAGCACATACCACTACGCAATCAGATTTAAACGAGGATCTCGGTGTTGATGTGACTATTACATGAAATAATTTGAAGTTAAAAACTCTGTATTAGATAATTTGCTTTGGAACAGTATTCGCTTGAAGCATGGAGATCCAAATTGCATTCAACAAGACAAAACCTACATCTCATCAAAACCTTGAATGTAAATCAAATGTTTTAAAGCCATTTTCTGAAAAAAGGAAATGCCTAAAATGATTCTTTGTATGCTGTATATGTCTTAACAGTAACTTTAAGATTACAATTACAATTCAGAATTTTGCAGATATTTTAAAGAATATGGAGATGAAGCGTGACATAAAGAGATGCAAAGTGAGGTGAAGAGATAAGGGGGTCTGAAAATGTACCAAGTCAAATCTGCAGAGAACCAAATCTGGTTGTGGTGGGGGGTGAGGGTGTTTGGTGGGTTCAAAAATCAAAGTTGTGCGGAATGTAATAAAACACATTTTGGTTTTGGAATTTTTGAAATCTGATGGAATTTTTGAAATCTCATGAAATTTTCGAAATCGGAAAAAATTTGTAAGTGGCCACAGGCAACGTCCAAGCAACCATACCTAACGCACAGACGCCATAGTGACTAAAAAAACGTCATCTCTGGTCATGTCACCCCATACCTATACACTACACCTCAAACTGAAATCCACGTGTGGTACTCCAGGGGGAGCAAACTGATTTACTGCTTATAAGTAGAGATATAAATATTTATTATGGATCGATATAATGGAAAGACACCCCATTATTCATGTAGTAGCTAAAGCCCAGAGATTTGGTACTACCAAAGGGCCTTTGCAAGATAAACTTGTAATCGTACCAAACAAAATTTATATTTATCTTTTGAAGTGCATCATACCCGACCCTGCAGTCAAATTTCACCTAAAATGCCATTCGTTCTAAAATATTTCCTGGAAAATGGATCACACAACGTAGAGTCCGACCACCCTAAGAAGTAGATCAAAGGCCTACTACACTGGGTGAGGTCACCCAAAAAAAGACATGAACATCTATCTGATCAGAAAATCTTACCCGTTTGCCTAAAATAGTTTTGTTCTTCTGTGCCATTCTAATACAGATTTCTGTCAGTCTACCTCTTCCCTGTTTAAATATATTTTAGCAATTTCTACCAGACTACTAAACTTGAAATGTTAGGAAGTGTAAGAATTATACTGAGGTGACTCGTGACAACACCTGAATGTGTAACCAACATTCAGGTGTGATGACTTTCTTGCACTTAACATTACTGCCAAACAAAGTCAGTCATTATAGGCTCAAACATTCAGGCATGACTTTGGTAGCTCCACGACTTACCAACAATTCGTTATTATAGTCTTGATACATCACCACTAACGGCAAAAAACTATGATGAATATTTTGCTTCACATAATATGTAAAAAGACTGCAACCATAAAGTATATTGCACAATTAATTACACCTGGTATTAGAAAATTGTCCATAATATTTCCCTATGTCTGGTAACTCGTAGAGGTACCTTATTGGTTTGTAGAGAGCTGATGTCCAAGATGGCTGACAACATGATACCTGAGAAGTTCATGCTGTTGCTATTTTGGCACTGAGCAGTCTGGTGGCTTTTCTGGAGGTCCTACTTTCATAGGGCATGCCTCCCTTATATACTTAATACCTAGTCACCAGAATATCAGTGCTACTACTAAAAGTAGTCCCAGTGAGGGGGTAGAAACTTAGGAAAGGATTGGAGCTATTTAGTACCTTTTGTAGTTAAACAAGGTACTGGAGCGCACTATGTTAGTTTGCCACTAGTCCCATCTCAATTGAGCCAATAGTTATTATTCTGAGGAGGTGGGTATGAATACACACTGACATGTCATCCTATGATTGGTTGACTGGATCACATGATTGCCTAGTTGGCTGCTACAACTTGTGCATGTGATGCGGGGATGTTGATTGGACATTCCTCGAGGGGTTAGACAGTACTGTACATGACCTGTACATGATTGGTACATGTACACAACTGAGGAGGTGGATCATTGTAACCACATTGCCATATGGCATGCATTGACCACGAAAGTCTAGAAATGCTAGAAATAGTTCCCAACTCCTTAAAATAGTTTATTAGTTCACTACAACCTGTTATAATTGGAATCAAAAAATATTTTTAGAATTACTTCCTGGATTTCTAGATTATCTCCAGTTGAATACAACTCAATAATACTAGACAGACCCCATCTTTTTGACGGGCCCAGTTGTTGACAATCACTGGCATGGGTGCGATTCATTTTTAGATTGCCTCCCGCATTTTCAGTTTGACACAAACTCAAACTCACTTTTTAATATGTAAAGGTAAAAAGGCTTGTTGTTGCCCTTGAAACAGTTCCCTTTTATGTGTGCAATAAATATATGACCATAAAATCACAGATCATGAAAACACCTTTGCACTAAAAGGTTTGCCTCAATGGTCAAACTGAACTTACCAATCTAACTTCAAGGAAGAGAATCTTATTTCAGTCATCAGCCAAATTAGGGAAATATGCCCCTTTCAATGAAACTAATATTTATAATTGAAATACTAAGATAGACTGGCAAAATTTTGCACAGTTCAACAAATAAAATAATATTTGTTCACTCCTGACTTTCAATTTATATTGTCAATGATAATAACTTTCAAAATAGTCAAACAGAAGTATATGTCATCAGCCAAAATTTTCTGCCACACAATTGTAAAATATACAATTCACTAACCAAATACCAAATATCAAACCAAATACATCAAACCTCGTCAACTTCCATTTATGCAATATAAAATTTCAAAGACATTTTTGATGAACGCACAAAGACATTGATGTTATAGTTGAATTCAACTTTGATATATCTGTTGTAAATCGAAATAAGAAATAAATGGAAATGTTTGTTGAGAATTAAAAGAGATATGACGCAGATGACTACCAAACAAATTGAGTTCACAGGATCATGCTGAAATTTTGCCTGTACACAGGGCCCAATGTAATTTATAAACACGAATGCTAACTTAGATTTTTATGTTTTACTTACAAGAAATTATCTTCTGGACAACTATTTGACCAAATATTATTAAACTTGATGTATTTTGTATACCTAAATACCAACTTAAACGTAATTATTTTACTTAAAAATTATCTTCCGAAAAACTATCTGGCCAAATATTATTAAATTTGATGTATTTTTATGCCAGACATTGCACACTTTTCCACAAAATATGAAAGGTTGTATGCCATAAATTGGATAAAAAAAAGCTGACTATTTTGACAATAACAATAGAGACGGGCAACCAGGGGCTCCCTTCGGCAAAGTCAATTGAGCAAAAAACTGTACCCACATAGTACACTGTATAGTTGTAGAACCAGTATTTGTGGTCCCAAAACGTTTCATATTATTTCCGCATTATTCAGTCAGAATCAGCTGTGTATCTTCTTGTAATAATTTTACAATACATTTATTTTCTGCCTGAAGATATAGCTCTTTTTAGGACACCAAGTATAACAAACAAGAATGCTTACCAGCATTGCATCGCACCTCATCTGATTCTGTCGTTTTATTTAACTGGAACTTTGTATTACGCAGGTAGATTAAAAAATAGATTAATTAAGATACGAAGAGTTAAAGACAGATAATGAAATGAAACAATATGGAGATGAAGAGTGAGATGTAAGATTAAGAGATGAACAGTAAGATGAAGAGGGTCTGAAAATGTATAAAGCCAAAGTTGCAAAGAAGCAAATCTGTGATGAAAGGGTAAAAAATGCAAAAAAAAGATACCAAAACAGATTTTGGTTTGGGAATTTTTGAAATCTGATAGAAAAAAAAATTCAAAACGGCCATTTTTGGCAACTTTGGCAGTCATTTTGGACCACTTAACTTGGTTTTAGACCGCAGGTTTCACTCAACTTGTTGTTCCTTAGGATGAAGAGAATCCGAATCCAGAAACATTTTCTATGGTGGGATGGGGAGGCTCAAAACATGTAACTGCTCATGGACAACCAAACAACCAGATCGACACCATAATGAGTAGATAGCCCACTCCGCTCTTGAGACGGCGCGACTAAAAACATAATTTGCCCAATACGTCATTCTACATGTCACAAAAGTACATTAACCACAAATGTGCAAATATTTGTGATTAATTACATTCAATCTTGTAACAATCTCTTATCTCGGGACAATAAATAACAAAATAGACAGTGAGTGGTGCACAGAGAGCATTCCACTGCGAAATACCGACCGACCCCCTTTCTTCAGCATCATTATTAGCAATAACCATCTTTTAAAATTGCAACAGAGTTACCACATTGTTATTTTGTGTTCCATTAAACGTTCCATGGTCCCTAAATTTGTTGAACTTCATCTCTAAGCAACGCGTTGATTTTAAATTGGTATCTACATGTATGTTATTACAAAATTTCCTTACCGAATCTGAAATGACCACAATGATTAATATTTGCATATAATATTCACAAAAGCAAAAGAATTCCTTAAAATGGGTTGCCTCCTTTTTAAACAAAACGCCAATCGGAAATTACACATCATATGAATCCACTTGTGTTTGACCAGCGACAAACTCCATGTAAAGTATTCTGGTACAATTCGTCTACTTCAAAGAGTCATAGAACGCAGGCAATGCAATCCGTTCTTCAGGTACTTGTTACAAGTGTGTACCTCGAGTATAAATCAAATATTATGAAACTATGATTAATATCGTATTTCTTTTGAGTCAAAAGTGACTCAAATTAACAGCATTTCTCAATATAATCCTAATTTCCTATGATAACTTACAGGAAAGAGACAGCTTTTGTGGTCTTCTACGTTTGTCCTGGGTTAAGTCTGGTATTAATCATTAATGTATGATACTATCAAATGTAGAGTTGGATTTGTTTTTTAACTCGGACAAGACAGGAAAGATGATGAAAATTGCGTAAGTAGAATAGAAATTCACCTAATTTATGCTCTGCAAAAGTTTGTTTGAAGTACAAAATCAGAGTTTCATTTCATTCGGAAACAATCTTTTGGGCTTTTTCTGACTTTGGAAAAATTTTCATGAAATGATTTGTTTTTGATTTATGTTTCTCCACTTTCAGACACGACAAGCGATATATATGGAATAAATTTCCCAACCACAAATTAATGGAAGGAATGCTATTTGAATAATGTAATAGTGTTACTTAATCCTGATCTGCGGAAAATTGCCGTGAGGTATACCTTCAGATTTCTTTCAAAGATGAACTTTGGATGGATCATGGAATTACAGAATGGCAAACAAATACGGTAAAAATAGCATTTGAGGATAATCAAAGACATGGAAAACTTCACAGGGACAAACATGTTCGCCAAAAATGATAAAACAGTCGTGTGAAACTTCCTCAAGTACGAAACAATTGCATCTAATTTCTCTCTGAATCATGGCAAACACAACGATGAGCGTCCTTTCCGAATCTGAAGACGTGGTAACAGCCAAACTAGTGATCAATGTTTACATTGACAGTTTATTATGTCTCCTAGGCTTCGTCGGGAACTTTGGTGTACTTTACGTACTCAATCACGAAAAGCACGTCAATTCCAACATCTTCTTAATGAAAGTGTTGGCCGTCTATGACATACTATTCCTCATTCACACATTAATCTACACAGTCCTACGTTCTGCCCTGCAGATTTTCGGTCCTGAGAAAATTTATTACGAAATCAATCCGTATATAGTCACTTTAGATTTACCCTTTGGATGGATTGCCCAGACGGGAACAATCTGGATCACAATGCTATTAGCCATGGATCGTTACTGGGCCATATCACGTCCCTTCCAAGCCATCTGCATATGCACAGTGCGAAATGCAAGGATTGCAACCGCTGTTACCACTGTGCTGGCGATCCTATTCAATCTGCCGCGCTTTCCCTATTACTACAGAGTGGCCCCTCAATCTACAAATAACGAGACGTTCGTGGCCCATGTTAAGATTGATCTGCCGAACTGGAACGACGATTTGTATAGATATCTCTACCACATTACTTTAACATTTATATTTCTCTACATAATTCCGCTAACCTCCCTGACGGTTTTCAATTATTTACTGATATGTGTTCTCCGACGAGCGAAAGGGGCCCGGGCAAGAATGAGTGTGACTACGTTCACGCAATCAAGCAGCAGTCTTAGCATACACAACACTACTGTCACTCTAAATCTGGTGATAGTTATAACTAAGTTTATCATATGCGAGACCCCTGACTTTTTATCAGGCATTCTCGCTTCCATTAACGAAGTTTCCCTGACAGATGAGTACAAGATTTACAACTGTTTCAAGGAAATGCTGCTCATTTGCAACTCTGTGCTTAATTTCTACATTTATTTCCTGTTCAACAGCAGGTTCCGTAACACACTGTTAGTCAGTTGTAGATGTCGTAAGAGACCAGCAGAGAGACAGATGAGTGTTGCACTGGTTAGCTGTTCCAGCTTGAACCCAGTTCCCGCAACGTCCACCACACATCTGCAACCAACAGCGATGGTATCCAGGAGCACACAAACCTGATACACGAGACGATGCACTGCCTCAATAAATGTTATCCAATTGCAGATATTTCTCTGAAATGGAAGATTCTGTCGAGATAGACTGACATTTACAACAAAAGTCAAAGGGTCTAAATTATCCATTGCAGTCCGTCATGACAACAGTTTAATTCCATATTCATCGTAAATATCTTCACTCTTTTCGTCCAGGGTCCATTTACACAGTTTCTGCCTCCTGCTGATACTAATGAAAATATTCTGCTGTTGTGTGGTGAGGTAGATGACTGACAAGAAAGCCATGGGGCTTTTGGTACAACTGTTGTCACCATAAAATGAAACAGTAGGTAGACATTGGATCTATTTCATGTTATGACTGCCATTAACAACCTGGACGAACCAACGAATTCTTGGACGAGGGTCTGTCATCTAGATTACCTCTAATTGCATGGCATCTGGATGATTTCCTTCTGGATGATCTGGAACACACATATTGAACATCTTGATTGATCAAAAAAGATACCGCATGATTTTTCTTGCATACTCACATTATGAATAACAAATGTTCATAAGTCATCCAGATTGTTACTGATTACCAATTAACTGGTTCCAACAACAGTTGAGGGATTATGATGCAATCATCAAATGTACGTTTTTAGTGCTACAATCTTTAATTACAATATTTCTGTTCAGGTACTATTCGAATAAATATTTTTAAAAAATGTCAACTCCATTAAATGCGATAAAAATTGTATCCTAATGGCTCCTGAGCGACTTACAAAAGAAGTAGGCGTACATTTTATGTACTATTCATTCTCAATCAAGTAAGATTTTATTTTTGCTTAATATGCGTTTGTTTGATTGATTCTACTGTGAAACTGTTGGAATGTAATTTGGGGTCTACGAAATTCAACAGCGATCGATTTTGTGGTGTTAACAGTCCATTGATTTCTATTTCTAATGGCATTAAAGGTTATTTACATTTGCAACGCAGGTGCCGAAATTCTCCCATTTTATATATTGACCGACAAAGAACATTTACGAATTCTTCAAATGAGCATCAACAATTTTCCCAACAACAAAACAGATCTCCACATTATCGTTGCAAAAATCCGTTTTTACTTCCAGAAAATGAAACCAATCTAAAACACTTCCACTTTATTTTGGCAATCAAACTGATGGTCCAACATGGAAATGATATACTTGTTGATATTCTATTTATCTATTTATTTCCTTTCTCACCGATCTAATCCGCCACTGTGCGGAATTTGATACCAGAGATGTGATCATTTCTAACTATTTACATCACCTTACTCGTCAAATTCCATCACATAACATTAAAAAAGATGGAAATATCTAATAAAACAGAAACTGGTCTCTAAAATGCATTTGTGAACAAATTCCCAGTGACCACCTGTCGAACACAGAACCATCAAAAGATCCCTGGCCCTTTCATACCTGACAAGTGTTACACTCTCAATCAATCGCATTGCGCTAAAAGACACTGAAATGTGCTTGTAACATTTTGAGTAAGCCCATATTACTGGCCATAGATCATTGTAACCCTTTTACTTGTCTTGATCTATTCCCAATGAGACGAATGTGGGAGCGCTCGTTCCGCGTTCTCAATCTTCAGGAAATTAAATTTTGCAATAACCTTTCCGTGTCTTAATTGAAATCGTCAGTGACGAATCTGCGTAAACATTAATGGCACTACCAATGTCCAGAGAAGGTAAAGCAATGTGCGGAAAGGATATAAAGACATTAAGTCCACCAACAATTTCTACTTCAACATTAAAATTAGATTAAATTATTACGTTGACCACAGTAACATTAGAAAATACACCAGCCTGACACAAGGCAAGCATAAAGGAAACTATTACGATTCATGTAATTCACACCGACCAAAAGATCGAACGACTGGTACAGTCGATGATTGGAGTGAGAAACACCACAAACCAATGAAGATGAACAGATTCCATCAATATACGTCACCTACCATTAAAAAAATCCTAAAATAACTTGTGCAAGGGACCGTGGGTTTAAAGAGGGTAGCATTTTAGTGAATGAAAACGAAAGACGCGACTGCAAAGTGATATCAACAAACAAACACTAATTCCAGCGATACTTCATGTACAGGGTGTTCAGTTTTCACTCATATAATTGAGTAAAATGTCATAACTAATCTGAATTCAAAAAAGGTTGAACCATGGAAATCTTTCGTGCTTCTCACTAGAACGAATATTACGAAACATCGCAATAAAAGCAAGTCACAACGGTCCCACTTAGTTATATTACAATTAACGGACATGAAATAAACTGAAATTGTTAATCCTTTGACATGGTTTTTTTTTTGGAAAATCCAGTCTTAATCTCAAAGGTCGTGGTACGAATCCTGGAATTAGGCTATATAAACGTTGTTATGAACCAGCAGTTTGCGTTCACGTACTTGACTTTCATTCCTCCCCGTTTCACACCCGAGGAAAATGTTACAACTTGAGAGCTGATGAGCTCAAACAAGACACCTAACCTGCAGTGCGAGGGTGGTTTTGATCAGTTAAACGCTTTAAACATCAATAACACAGAGAAAAAACGGAGGTAAAGAAAGTTTGTAGATGTTTTGTAAGATAAATAGAAGAAGAAAGTGAAAGCTGTCGTCACATTTCTTTTCAGACTTATCCTTTAATTATTTCTGCTAACTGTAAAATCTCATTTCGTTAGCGAAAAAGATATTACAATAAATCTACAGGATATGCTGTTTGTGAAAGTTGTACTATTTCTTCCTTAAAAACATTTTTGATAAACAGTTTTTGTGTTACGAATGAAATGGTGAAATGATTGATGCTGTTCCCAAGACCATCGGGAATTATCTAACACTCTATGCAGTGAGATATGTGTTGCTTTCACCAGATAAATAAAGCAAAAACTCATCTCATAGTCTTTGCTTTCTACTCAGTATTCCCTTTGTTGTTCGTTTCTGTTGCGTCAGACCTTGAAACTTGAAAGATCTTTGCGGAAAGGAGAGTGAGTTATACTTTATTATCATTAAATGTATTCGCCAAAATTTCCTAATTTCAGATATTACAGTGAAGTATAATACCAAAGAAATGTTGATTGTTGTGGTAGTCTCAGGAATACACTGATCACCAAAATTTTACTTTCAGCTTTCTTACTACCAAACTAGTTTGAACAAGAAAGTGCTCCTGAGTGAACGCTAGAGGCATTTCGCCCCCACCGAACATCTGTCCAAGAGGGGGATACCCCGTGATCCTTTCTTTGGAGGCGGGGGGGGGGTACCTCTGGTCTTTTCCTGTCCAGGGTACCCCCTTGCATAGGACCTGGACAGGACCTGTCTGGACAGGACCAGGGGGTCACCCCCTGTGAACAAAATCTTTACCTTCCCGCATATCAATAAATGTTTTTACGTTTAATTAGTGAACACGTTACCGGGTGGACTTACCTCCTGGTTTGTAGTGTTGAAATGTCTGATCCGGGCGTTTGATTTCAAGAAGTAGGTCGTATGAGTATATTGACTTTACTCCACCCAGAAGATGGCCCATCGGTGCATCAATATCTTCATCATCGTAGGACCTCTCCACCCAGTCATGTACCTGAGTAAGTTTGTTGTATAAAGTCTATTAAACAAATGGTCGAGGGGGGAACAGACGACATTTACAGTCTGGACCTGGGAACTAGATTTCAAAAAGCTGTAAAAGTATCTGTAGCCATAACCGCGATCAAGACAAATCCAAAACAACTCTTCAATTAAAAGTATGGAGTAAAAAGATTCATTGTCTCTGTCCAGATAAATATTCAGTATTTTCTCAATTATACATTGGCATGTTTTCCAATTTGGCTACAAAGTCTCTTCGGAACATCCTACAGATTACATAAGGACAATTCTCACCTCGTCGTATCTCACTAAACGAACACAGTCAAGTGTGACCACGCCCTCCAACTCAAATTGCTGCAAGACAAAAAAAATTCAAAATTATTGTCAACAAGAAAGTCCTCCTGCGTGAACGCAAGAGGCATACCGACCTCCGCGTGCTGTCCTATCCCGGGAGGGGGGATCCCATCCCACGTACCCCCCTCCCCCAGCTGGACCTGGCTCAGGTACCCTCCCCCCCCCAGCTCAGGTACCCCGCCCCCCCCAGCTGGACCTGGCTTGGGTACCCCCCAACTCAGGTACCCCCCCCCCCAGCTGGACCTGGCTCAGGTACCCCCCCCCCAGCTTGGGTAACCCCCAGTTTGGGTACTCCCCTTGCTCAGGTAC
>JBCAUG010244464.1:0-18519 GCA_038406175.1 Haplosyllis leylae
TCCATATATGTGTTTGTACTAAAATCGCAAAAAAATGGGTACACAACCCATTCTTGAACCTAAATAGTTAAGAAAAAAGTTGAGAAAATAGTTGAGAAAAAATCCAATGTGAATGAACCATAAGTTCTCTACTTTTGTTGCTCAGACCAGAACCTTAGCCCTTGAGCTAACACCTTCTCAGGCATTGATGAGAACACAACCCAGTGATGGTCAGACTGGGAACCAAACTCTTCGTCAGATTCCGGTCATATTGTAAGAAATCTGCTTTCGATCTTTCACCTTGAAAATATAAAATTTCAAAATTTCAATGTAGCTTAACATCTCAAACGTTCTATTTTCGTGCCCCGCCGAGTTCATCTCACCAGGACTTACCGTAAGAAACGATTTGAAAACGGCTCAATCTCTACATTAAGATTCATCCCTGACCTAGCCTCACTGACTTGATAACAAGCGTCCATTTTCCCAGGGATACCTTGACATTATCAGGATGTACATCTGTTAATACATCCCACCGCCCCTCCTGTCTGATCCTTTAATTTTTCAGATGCAGCAGAAGGCAATTAATATCTGGTGATGCATATTGTTAGTTCTTACTCTCAGGGGCAAGGCACTCACAAGGAATTCACCAGTCGATCTTTCACCATTTATTGATTCGATTTGTCTTCACTTATAATGATTTCTCAAAATTCCTCTTTATCTCAATATGTTTCTGTTTAGGGAATGTATGCAACATAAAAGATATAAATATTTCATAAGCAAATTTTCTGTGACTTAAAGAGACATGAAGGATTTATCTCCCTGAGAAGATTGGTATCTCCATTAATACTCTTCATATACTCAATTCGTTGCCCAAAATCAATATCCTGGAAATTATCAAATGGAAATTCAAATTGTGGGACGTACCTCACAACAGATCAAAGATCAATCATGGACTGTTGTGTGCGGTCATTGAGGACGTTGAAGTAGCTTTGCGTTGTTCCACTGATTTCATTTCATAAAATAAGCTAGACTTGTTGTGCCAGAGATCTGTTAAAATATGCATCAACAACAAAATTCCTAACGAATTCACGAACAGGTTCGTGTACACCATAAATCATCAAGGATTACAGTTATTTTGCTAATTAATTCCATAGGATGGGAGCATGTGGGGCTATTCATTAACATCTTAATTGTGAGACAAGTAGCTTAATTTGGGGAGACTAATTGGGTTTGAAATAATATAAAATATCCCTGCGTGACGTGTGATGACGGGAAATCAAATGTAACATCACAATATAAATTCACTGAGAGTCAGTACAGCCTAATTATCCCAGGCAAATATGAAAGCAAATCACGTACTGTCACAAGCGTTTCGGATTTTGCAATGACCACAGATAGACAGGATGTTCCTGGTGTCTACTACTGCTGCAAGTGTTAGTTTTCATGGTTGGTGTTTACAAAGGCTTGAAAGTAATAATGCAATTATGATGAACTAGGGTTAATGGCTACCTAAAACAACATTTACCACTAGGTGTGGCATGTATGACAATAATAATAATTGCTAACGATAACTGTCGCGACGCTAAGTGAATCATGACAGATGAAATTGTTTTGTCACAACATTCATATTTTGATTTGCTGCCAGTCGTGACATGTACCGTGGTGTCATTTTGGTGATGGTTCATCGCAGATGGTACACTGAAGTTAATCAAGGTACACCTTTTGGGACATTCAAATTGTTTTATTTTGATTTTAAATGCCCATTCCCATACATCTGTATACCATCATATTCAGCTAAATATTGTTTTGTGTTTATTTTGGAAGAAAGGAAGAAAAGTTCCATTCTTCTTAATTCCATGCATAAAATGTTAATTATTCAAAGTAGATCTATGTGATGATTTCAGACTGAGTTCTGAGATGCATGTAATATTTTTGATATTGTGGATTTAGTGGGGTGTCTAAATGCACGGGACCAGTTAGTTGGTCTCTATTATATTTGGTTTTACGGGTTGACGTAAAAGACCATATTTTACTGCTTTTGGAAAAGAAAGACTTGTTTTTTTGTCGCGGCTTAAAATGACATCAGGGTCGGTGTTCGTCCTCAAAAAATGAATTATTTGGACGTCACATCTGGTTTTAGTCATGCTGATTAGCACAGAACTGGACCCGTCTTATCAATCATGGATGAGTCTTCTCTCAAACCTTCACCTGCATTTTCTTAAGCACAGTCTGTCTCAAAAGTAAAAAGCTAGCTTCATCAAAATTAATCGCTGTCACATTTGAACTATTCGAAGCGCAGAAGAAAAGCTTTTTTATTACAGTTTCAAAAAAGAATTTCAAACTGCGTGTGCTCTTATCTGCAAACAGTCTCACACAAATGTAGACTGAAATTTCTTATACAGCGGGTTTACTTTGACTGCGGACCTTTAACACATTCACTTGCATGAAATCTACCATGGGATTAATTTCTTCAAACGTGAAAATCTTGTGATCTTAAATATTATTGTGGACGTGGTCTTGACCATTGGAATCACTTTGAAAGTCAGTGTTCCCTTTCATTCAGATGAAGGTCAGGAACTGATGCTCCCTCCAGCTTGTTAACTGAATTCCTTTAACCAACAACGCCGTGAAAGAAAATACAACAACTTAGCTTCAAATAATCTCTTTTGCTTTCCAGTTCAAGTTATTAAACAAAGAAATCTGACTCCTTTCTCCAACTTCGAACCACATCTGAGATCGACATACCTCTGCTACATAAAAGCATTTGCAACTCTTCTGGGAGTCTCAAATTGCATTGACAGTCAACTCTGATCAACCTTTAAGCATCAGATGGAGTTTCCTAATGATATTTTTCACCATATGTGTGTCCATGATTTAAAGACACCAGTGTGTCATCTGTCCATGGGTCTTATGATCTTAATCAGCTGATAATTTGTAAGAAAATAGGCAACATCTTATCGTTTCAATATTGAAATCTTTGGGAGCGTTTTATTGTATCTTTTTTGTCATTGAAGTGTTGTATGCATGTACATTATCAATGGTGACATCGAACACGTGGAATTTTCTCCCAGAATAGCACGAAGAAAATTTATGACATTTTTATGTCACGGTTACCAGATAAATATAACCTGTTCATTATTATATTTTACAAAATAGATCTATGATATTACTAGCTAATTCTTCACAAAAAGGCTCGTGTATAAACTTATCTGTGGATCTACAGTGATTCATCTCTTTAAATTGACAACTTGGACTGGATGAGGGTAGAGAAGCAAAGCTAAACAGATTTATGAAATAGGTTCATAAAAAGTCTACATTGTGGAAAAGTGATCTCATTTTCTGCTGTTATCACCCAAAATAACAGCTTAAGAGATTCTCTGAACCACTGTTTCCATAAAGATAAGTTAAAATATACAAAATTATCTTGGTTAACATTGCACTGACGACTGAAAATAAAATTCTATTCCATATGAAGTGCCTTGGAAACAGACAACGATATCTGAACGTCTCTTGATACATCAAAATTTCGAGGATATCATTCTGTTCTGTGATAAATCTAACCAAATTAAGAATGTCCCACAAGATACAGTCACACAGACATAGCCAATTTGTGGTGAAGCTGTTTCCAATAATTTTAAAACTTGAATGTCATCTTACAAACAGCTGATAAGAAGTACAAATATAATGACCATGTAACTATGCCTGAGGTTTCAACCCCAAGAATGGCGTCATCCAATGTTCAAAAACAGAAATATTACCAACCGCAAAACTGGAATAAATCTACGTAGATTGTGCCTGTCCATGAGTGCATTCAGTTTGATAGTAAGAAAAGAGTGTTTTCATTAAAGTCACGAGTCCAAGTTCCATAATAGGACCAAATGCAAGAGCCAAAACTGTTGTTTTGTAAAGACAGTTTTCAATCTGTTCGAACAAAATAACTGCTTGATCAAAGAGATTCTGCAGTGGGTCTAAACGTGTCTTAAAGTGGAGTCATCGTGGTCCTTTTCAAAGTGCAATAAACGTCGGGAGTTAATCAGAAAAGGCTAATTTCCCTCTCAAATTACATAGAGATCTAACAATAGTGCATCTACATTATCCAATGTAGGCAAAATCCAGACTTGCCAGCGCTAAAATCTACACAAGATCTACAGTAAGGACATTCACATACAAGAGTGGTGGATCAAGAAGTTGATAAAAAGAACCATGCTCCAGAGATGAGACATATTTGGTGGCACAAAGCAAAGTCCCACAAGGGAAATGGGGCCTGCCAATGGTCCAAAGGGGATTGAAGGATTTCATTATCACTAACGTCTTTTCTTGCACCTGACCACCTAAAATTTACATTCATCGGTGTTTACATCTAATTACGAAATTACAAAAATTACAAATTTCAATTGATGGTATGGGAAAAAATTTGTATCTATCTCCTAACTGCGAAATCCATGATACAGCCTTTAGTAGACTAGATTAATAGTAAGCTAAATGACAGTAAGTTATACTAAGTTATGCTAAGTAATATTAAGTTATATGATACTATGTAATACTAAATTGTAGTAATAAGTTAAGTGATACTAAGTGACACTATTGAGTACTAATTTATATTCAGTTAAATGTTAAGGAGTAACAAGAGAGGGTACTCCTGTATTGATATAGTGCCCATTCCAATGTGTACAAGTACACCTGCCTATAAAAAGTAAAGAAAAGCAATTGCAATTGAAATAACTGAATCCATACTTCTAAAGGGTAGTCCAGACACTATTTAACAATGCTGCGATATCAACGTAATCAAGGCCATGTAAATTTGGACAAGTCATTAAATAGATTCCATGAAACATAATTTTTTAAAAATATCATCAGTAATATTAGTGATGCTAAGTAAAACTAAGTATACTTTTTTAAAATAAAATTTGGATGACATAAGTCCTTTTCACTGATAACCATGTTTTGGAATTCTGGTGGCATCTGCTCTGGGTTTCAAAGCCAGGGTAGATCCTTTGCATGATTTCTCGCATGTGTGATCCTCAGATTCACCTCTGGTGCACCATCTGCTGACTGTACAGAGGTTAGTATGGCAGCCAAACCTTTTCAATCCACATACTTGCAGACGTGTCCACAAGCATTGGTGGAGGTTTTGGGCTCGAGCCCATGACCGTCCATACGGCGAGCACAGCACTGCATACTAACCATACAAAGTAATATTATGTATGATGCAAACAATTTCTTTAGAAAGACATGAGAAAGAAATTTTAGAATTTGAAAAAAAAAATTGTCACAAGCAAAGCCACTTGGAGTTAATAATTGAAATCACGGTTCTTTAAATTATTTAAGCCATCTGGTTCCAAAAGTTGAAATTAAATTTTGTAAATGTCCACCCAGATCACAGTATGCGGTCCTTATTCACACATATCAGCCTTTAATTGTACCCCCAAACTGAGAGAAAGTACACTGGTATGGACAACTTTTTGTTCCTTTGAAATTGAAATTTGATGGTAACCTCTGCTGGTATTTCTCGACTAGAAAAAAAACACTTCATTTTGCCTATTTGTACTGTTTATGATCAGGACTGGCTTTTGTCAGATCGGAATTGTGACTGTTAAGTGGTCAAATAGAACACATAGAGACCCCTGATACGACATAAAACGTCGTTGAAATTGCTCAATGACAACGATAAAAATCCAATGGTTGCGTCATCCGGTCATTCTTACTCGACCTTTTTGGACCTAGGAATGTACCAGCTTGTTATCAGTTCACATCTTCCACTTCATTTTGCTGATTTTCGTCTCTATTTCAGAATCACGTGTGGGATATATGCGTATGTCTTACATATGTTTTGATATTTTTCAGCTCTCCCTGAAGCGCTGATGTGCTCAAAGTGTAAAAGTGCGCAGGATAAAAACGGTGCTGACTGTGAGAAAAATCCCCCACCACCAGTCAGATGTTTCGCTTCTTCCGGTGTCAATTATTGCATGATTGCTCGGGAATACAACAAATTTGGTACGTGCAGAGGAAATTATTTTCTGTTGTCGTCCAAATAATGATCCTTTTGTCTAAATTGTAGGTTTCTTTCAGGAGCTGTCTCCTGTAACATTGTAAAAAAATGCTAAAGATGCCCAGCTCGCAGCTTAGCCGTGTCCAGCATTTTCTTAGGACCTTTACTTTATCAGCTTTAAACATCCGTAGTCTTTCTAGGGGGCTATGTTGTGCCTCAGAGAAAAGGTATCATTTTCATTGCCAGCATTTGACCTTCCAAGCAGTACTTCTTTCTCCGCAAGGTATCGTAAGCATTACACTGTGTTCTAAGTGGATTGTAATTTACTGTGAATCATGCAGCGTTACTTGTCTAATATGTGGTAAAGCTGGCCATTAGGAAGGCGATAAAAGCTATCATAAGCAAGAAAAACCTTGACACAGTGTAATAAAAATGCCATGTAGTCCTCTGAAATGCGTGATCCTTGTTTTCTGAATACCTTAACTTTATTAAAAAGAGCTGCAACCGTCTGAAATGTTCTACAAAAGTCGCTTCATACTTACTAAAACTGTCATTTCATGTTTAAGCGTTTATTGGCTTTATCTGTAAGAAATCCATTTTTGCAATATCGGCCACTTTCTCATCACTAGACAGCGTAACAAAATATTGCCTTTCACTTTCATCCTATTTCAGGTGAACAGATTAATTTCATACGAGACTGCAGCACACGGAGAACACTCGGTGAATCCTGCATAAATACCAACGTTACAGTACCAGAAAATCCAAAACTTCCCGTTAAGGTGTGTTACAACATCTGTAACACTGATGGTTGCAATATGTCTCATAAATTTTCATTTTCGAGCAATCTCATCCTGTCGTCATTAATTATGGCATGTCTCGTATTAAATCCAGGTTTCGCCATTTTGTCTTTGTAAAAAGATTGTATTTCCCTATCCTCAAATGCTACAAATAAATTTCGTAAGGTATCTAAGATATATGAGAACATTTTCTTTCCAGAAATATTTCCTTATTCTGACTCATGAAAAAATAATGTGCGCTCATAAAAACTAACTTCTTTATTGGCAAACAAATCTAAAGTCTTCCATTGATAGCCTAATATTTTCACAATGAAACAGACCTACATTTACCAAAATTAAATGGCTTCGTATTGCATACTAACAAATCTCATATTGTAATTTGTCAGTCGTACCTTAGTTATTATATTCACCAATTGGCAGTTTTTTTATCGAATTAGTCAATTTATCAGCTTTCAAAACTTTAAGAATATTAATAGAATGATTTCATTTCTGGTGTCTCGTTTAGAGTCACCTTAGTGGTTGGTTTTTGTCCCTAGCACCAAACTTTGGGAAGATGGTGGAGACATATGAATGCTCCTTGTTGTTCTGCGGCTGCAGAAAAGGTGGTGGTGATATCCAGAGGTTGTGGTAACACCTTGACCCTACATTTTCCTTCACGTCCCTTCACACCCACCCACCCTATGCACCCTTCATGACTTTTGTACTCTTTGCACCTGCCCTTTGTGCCCACCCTTTGTATCCACAGTTTTTTTTGTCCTTTACACCAACCCTTTGTTCCCTTCTTACCCTATGCCCTACGTTTGTGCCCTTTGCACCCACACTTTGCTCCCTTCGAGCCCAACGAGTCACCTGGTGAAACTTGTACTGCCTAATATCTCACATTATATACTGGATTAAGATTATCTATGCTCAATGAAATGTTTGGTAAACATATGTATCAATACTTCAATACTTGCTTTCCTTAAAATGGGTATTTTTACCGCCCGCGTACGAAGTACGACGGTAAGGTAATGTTTTCACAGCTGCCTGTCAATTCATAGGAGGGGAGGCGTACCCCATCTCCATCCCATAATACTTTCACTGGTCCCATGTCCTTTTGGGGGGTACCCCATCTCAATCTCATAATATGTCCACTGGTCCCATGTCCTTTCTGGGGGTACCCGATCTCCATCCCATAATAATTCCATTGGTCCAATGTCTTTTCCCATGGGGAGGTACCCAAGTCAGGTCAGGTTGGGTTACCCTCCCCTGGTCAAGTCAGATTGGGGTACCCCCCCCCCCAGCCAAGTCAGGTTGGGTACCTCCCCCCCAGGCCAAGCCAGGTTAGGTACCTCCCCCCCCGATAGAACAGCAGAACGAGCACTTGCTACGCGGCGGGCGGTATGCCTCTTGAGTTCACGCAGGAGGACTTTCTTGTAGTACAAATGTTTTCTGTTTCAAATATTTACGAAGTCCAATTCAATTTCAGTTGTGTATTCATAACGTTGTTTGTTTTAATGTGTTTTCAAACTCAAAGCATTAAAGTCGAGATGTACGAAGAGATGACTCATTGCGCCGTCCCGAGATGTATCTTGTAGTCCATTTTCTACTTAACAGTGCGTATTTGCGACATGCTTCCATACACTGTAAATAAATCAAGTTACTATTACCCACACTAATATGTATATTTGTGAGTGTTGTTGCCTTCAATGGGATCTTGTCACGAAATCTGTCTTTTTCTGAATATTGATCAATTACCTGGGGAAATTATGACAGTAGTTTAAATGGTTTCTCAGTAGTGAATTAAATTGGTATAATTTTGCCTCAATTGATATTTCAAGAACGTTAACATTACACACACGTGTACATCACTGAGTACAAAGTAATACTCATAGTATCTAATCATAAATAGATGTTTAAGATCAGTAGTCTTCAGCGCCCAATTGATTTACAAAATCAATTTATAATATTTGTACAGAGAACTTACTGGAATATTGTTCGTGACTATTGTTTAGAACTTTCGTACTTGTTTTGTATTTTTGTCAGAAGAATATTTTCAGCCAAGACATGCAAGAGCAATTGTAACGCGTGATCACTAATATTTGACGTGGGATTGTTACATAGAGTTACAGAAATGAAACTGAATTAGTCCTGAGTTCTAAAATTAGCAACTATACTGAAACTGATTTCTTTTTACTAAATCTGAAAGGTTGAGATTTTTTTTTACTTTCATAGTGGGCGTTTCTTGGATAATATAACGTGCATGCCTTCTCGATATATTATGTAAAATAAATTTGACACAAATAGAAACATTAAGGTTCGACTTGTAATGTTACAAACGTTTGTAGGTGTTCTAAAAAACCTATACCTCTGTTGTCTGCTCATGGCAGCTTGTTTGGTTGGTAATGTTTAATCCCTTGTCAACAAAGCAATTACTGTTTCCTTATTTCCCTTACTTCAACTATTAGCACCAATGCTGTGAGGATGGATATCGCTGTTTTGCTACAAAAAGGCGTACATCTCTGTAAACATTGATTTCAGTGTCCAGCAGAGGATATATTTTTCGTACTTTCTGTCCTTTTTTGCTTACCTTTCTGCGAGTTCACATAACATACCATTCTGTGAACCAATACCAGAAACGTGCGTGTTAATTCTAGTCGGCTCTCTATCTCAAAAACAAAATGTCGAGGAGTAAAGAGCTTCACTTTGGTGACTCATAGCCGTTATGAGGTCATAAGGGTAACTTGATTCCAGCTGAAACAAACATCAGAAAATCGAGAAAACTTAAGAGATATAGATCTGGATCTAAACTTGGATAAATTAGATCTAGATCTAGCTTTAAACTTGGAAAAAATAGATCTAGCTTTAAACCTAGAAAATTTTGATCTAGATCTAAGCTCAGAAAGTTAGATCTAGACCTAAACTCAGAAAAAAATAGATCTAGATCTAAACTCTAAAAAATTAAATCTAGATCTAAACTTGGAAAAATTTGATCTAGATCTAAAACGGCCACTAAAGAAACTGGAATTTTGGGTTTTTCTGAATTTTCCTATATTCATTTCATTCCTACCTTGCATGGGTTCAATCTCAGCTGGTGTAAATGGCACTTTGCATCAAATAATATTTTTCATCTAGCATGGGAAAAATTCAAACAATTTTGGACAATATCCCGTCTGTAAACCAATAATGTACCTCTACGAGTGACCGTAAGGGCATAAATTTGTCTTTTCTGGAAAAACTAGAATGAGATTTTACGTATCTTCTGTGATTAAATTCCTCTAATATATAACGTTTGTATCACAACGTATTCCAACCAACACTTCTTCAAGCAAGGAAACTATTGATCCCATTTTTTAAAGGCCAGTGTTGGTGTAGACTCTGAACAATATGTGAAAGGCAATAAATAACTTCTTCCAGAGTGATATTCATTTGAAGACTGAGAATACTTTTATGCTGAGAACAAATGTCTTTTCATTTGTAACTGAAAGCAATGCCACCACAAAGCACGAGGCCGTATGATTCAACAGACTGAGAAACGTTGCTAAAATTGGATCTTGATTTCTGGAAAGCTGTCACATTAGACTTAACCTGTAGGCCTTTAATATTGCACTTAATGACAAAGCAGCAGGTGAAAAATACGAAAACATGTCAGTATTAAATACTATAAACACTTGCCATCCTTAAAATGGGAATATTCATGGCTAACGAATCATATATTACAAGCTAGCAAACAAATGTTTCAAGACTTAGCACAATAAATTACACGAAAATAATCTTTTCTGGAGACGGCTGAATGTTCATTTCCCATTCATCAGAATGATTGAGGTAAAAACTATTCCACTACTAATGCAACCATCTGAAGACCCTAGTGGAAGACTAAATCATATTTACTCGAAACAGATATCTTTACAAATTGCAATCCATCCATCGGGAAGTTTTACGTGAAGATACGAAGCTTCTACTTATTGCTAACATGGGAAGCATTTGATGATGTCGGGTGATGCATTATTAGAGGTTGATTGCATCGAATAATTAGACTAACATCGTACTTTTTTGAAGAAAACATCCAAATGCTTTGGGTAGTCTATTTTTATCTCAGATAAAAAAAATTCATTAAAAATACATTACGTCTGTTCATAAATCTTCACAGAGTATCGTTTAATATGCGCTTTAGGCCTATTGAACAAGTTACAACACTGGAAAGCAACATCGAAGGAATTAGATCTCCAGTCATTATCAAAAGCGTAAATTGACATATGTTAAATTCAAAGAAAAGATCTGAATTTGATACTTAATTGTCTACACACCAGAGCGGAGCTAATTTAAATTTGATTATGATGAGCTTTAAGCTCTGCGTAAAACCTACATCCACCACAACAAAACTGACAATCATCATATCTCTATCATTAAGCTTAGAGAATCCTGAAAAAAATAACAAATTGTATCTTAAGCTCTACATCTGGGATTGAATTTTAGATCTATCTTCATTATTGCACAAAGAAGCCAAGATTAGCTAGAAAGTGATAGCAAGTTGCTATTCCAATAGCTCTTCTAATGATAGGAAAGAACATCTGACAGTCATCAACACCCGAGATTTTAAATTCCAAATATCCCAGTTTATTTGTTACTAGTTTAAGTAAAACTATAATGTTCCTCACAGCATGAGCCTGAAGAAAGCTTGGACATCAGAAATGCAACAACACCAGTTACTGACAGTATAAATGGGTTTTTTTATTTTGAAAAGACTTTTTGATGAACACTTTACATTATTCAAATCAGATTTAGAAATGGCATGCGTGCAGATTGAAGACAGAAGTTTTACTTTACCACAATTAGACATTTCCAAAACTATTGTTTGAACTGTTGATAATTGTGACTTCAAAACAGAGGAGAACAAACAGCTCAATAAAAAAGAACTTGTTTTTTCTTTGAACATTAAGTCAACTTTAATGGAGATCAAGTTGTTTGCGAGGCCCAAAAAATTGGAAGACATCAATCTTTGATCGACTACGGAGTTTGTGACAATAATGAAAAACTGTCACCTTTCCCGTTATAAATATTGATCAGAATGCTTTAATTTCAAGAGGTACACAATATATGTGCAAAAATATTCCGGGTTTAAACGCTGTAGATGTTATCTAGTCAAACATTTATCCCATTTGGCTAGAATCTACTTTATAAGGTGGATGGATGTCTCAAACATAAAGATAACTAAATGATTCTTTACCCGAAGCAGACTGTTCTATTGATGTGACAAATTATATATGTCGACAATTCATGGCCACTAGCTCTACTTTGAGAGGCACTGTCATCAGAGTACAAATACATCTCGGCTTTAACCTTAATAGGATGAAGCTTTGGATAATGTTTCCGCCCTTGCGCCACATGACAAGCTGATTTTTTTCCGAAACGAACGTCATGCCCAATCCCATTGTGCGTGTCTGAAAACGTTACGAATATTTGCAAAAAGATAGCTGACGCCATATTTGAAACAACATGTATTTACCTTCTCCAGCCTAAACAATGCAACGTTTAATGATACAAACTGTCTAGAAATTGCCAATGGCTTTGCGTCTACTACAAATTCCAGCCTTTAACTGAAAAAGTTAATTACCGCTCGCGTAGGAAGTACGACGGAAAGGTAATATTTTCAGTTTGTCTGTTCATCGGGGGGACCCCAATTTCTGGTCCCAGATCCTTTCCCAGTCTTTGGTCCCAGGTCCTTTCGAGGGGTACTCCCATCCCAGGTTTTTTCCCTGGTATCTGGTCCCAGGTCCTTTCTGGGGGGTACCCCCAGTCCCAGTTGGCCGGGATTGGAGTGCCCCCCTGGCCAGGACTGGGGTACCCCCACGAACAGTACAGGAGAGTGAGTACTTGCTACGCAGCGGGAGGTACGCCTCTTGCGGTCACGCAGGAGGACTTTCTTGTTTGGATTTGGATTACTTTTCCAAAAGTAGAGATTGTAGATTCAGTGCTTTTCATTCACCTCGGACAAAATTTTATCTAAATCAAACTCGATGAAGTTCTTTGTGGCCATGATCGATGTTTCATAACTATTTACTTTCAACTCATAATTGAAGAATAGTAAGAAACACACCATGCCTCCTTTACATGACTGTCCTTCAAATAGCTGCAACGCTTAACTCCAGTGTTAACTTTTTTAAAATAAAGACAACGCTTGGATTTAATTTAGATACCAATTGTGTCAAGCGTGTGTATTACTTTTTTACATTTTGAATAAAATGTAGTTTTCTTTGCTCGTCCTGTAAATAATTAATAGTTAATTACAATCTTTGAGACTGTCTGGACAGTAAATTCTTTCATTTCAATGTGCTACCCACGGATAAAAGTCATGTATTGGGCCTATTCATTCACACATCAGGTGAGTCATATTTGCCTCACGACTTGCGCCTTTCAAACTTCCCTAAAATATCTACGATTTTATTTGAAGGCCACAAGAAGTAAAATGCCTCTCGGATTACAGCAAAATTATTTTAAATTTGAAGTATTGAAGTTCAAACGGCACCTTCATGATTGAATCTATGGAAACGGTTTTAAAAAGCAATATCCTACCAAAATAGAAAATTCTTAAAATTAATGCACAGACAACAAAACGTGTACCAAGTTAATCAAGAGAGGGATCAGTTTGCAATAGAAATGTAATTTTGCCATGAGATAAATCTAGAGGGAATTTGCTGATGAGCAGTATTTCTTTACTTAAGTCTGGATTTCTCAAACACTTACTGTGCAAGCATTCCGAGGGATGTGGTTCCTGTCCCCAAACCAAGGCTCTAGCTGAGAGGAAAAGGTTTTTTGGGATGCTACCTGGACTTGGCTGTTTACTGCCTCTGCCAGAGTTACAAGCAGGTTAATGTAATATTAGCTCAAGACACCTACATGAATGGATGGAAATAGATTTTACAGGGCATAACTTGTACAAAAAGAGGTCTAGATACTCTCAAGTAGGAAGTAGTATTTTACTCAGACTGAATTCATAATTCCTACATATTTAATTTGTCAGTGCCTTTTAAATTCTACGGGTGAGCTTTCCACATTGCCTAATGCTTCAATCCAACATTTACGTGAATACTTCACCCGCCATAAAAATAATTTCAATCAATTCATGACGCAAGACGTTAAAGTGAAAGTGAAGTGAAACCTAATTATTTACCATAAATCCATGGTATAAAGTCAGGCAATTGATTTAATTATTTGGAAGTCTACAGTGGTTTAGAGCAATATAACATGGTTATGGACCCACCTCCGAAGTTCAGTGAAAGTCAGTGCCACTGACAGACGTATTGTTTGAAATAGGGTCAAGTGTAATTTTAAAATATGTCTTCAAAATTGCGAAAAAGACAAATAACATCCAAAAGATGAGAATTATCGGAACTTGTTTACAACCTTTGTATTTGATAGACTACGCTTTGTGCTTAAGTCTTCATTCTTTATTTGTCTCATGAAAATTAAATTGGCAATTCTTTAAAGTAACATCAGATCTGTCGATGTTTCGGTCCAAACTGAACTAAGCTATCGTGTTCAGGCTCAACCAGTCTTTTTACTTGTATTTCATCCACTCAGAAGATGGTCAAACATGGCCAAATAAAGTGTGGACAGCTCCAATGGTATTTCAGCCAGAAAAGTCGGAAATTAGGTTGCGATTTTAAACTCATTATGTATTCAAATGTATTCAGTCGAAAATTCAGTTCTTCGTGAATTGATACATCTGACAAAATCTGACAGGACTGTCAGAATTTTCTTTCACTTTTATTCTTTTCTCATCAATCAAATTTACTCAGAAATCATCAACCGTGAAATTTTGTGAAATCATAAGACGTGTAATGTTAATGTTATTTCATGCGAATTCATGGCACTGTTAGCATGATAGATGAGGAAATGTGTGCCCAGCTTCTGGCTATCACTTTTGAACTATTTGTCCTTAAAACTTTACTGAAAAATCGGTATCAAATCTAGCCAAATTTCGGCCAGCTTTACTAAAACACTCAGCGAACAAAAGAAGCTATTTCTGTACAATTTGAATCGATACAAAAGAAAGATTTCTCCAGTTATTCATTTACAAGTAGGAGTCGTACGTTTATTTCCTTTCTTCCAAGAAGATAACAAGTACACAAATTATTAGCTGAGCTGCTCAGCACGAATTGTTCCAAGCTTCATCAAAATAAAGATTACTATGGTAAGTATCGCATCGAGGCTGTTTACAGATAATCCGAGGAAGTAAGGTTCCTCATGTGTCGTTAAAAGCGACTGGAATCAGATAATAATCTTGTAGTATCCACCCTTTATAAATGTGCCAGCATTTTATCATGATATACAGACCAATATCCTTTTGAATATCTGTAATAAATCCAAGTAGGACCTTGGACGTAAATCAAGTCTTGTAAAAACACGTCTTAATTCATAATATCGTGCTGGGAAAAGACTTCATTAAAATGTGTCTGGCAGATGCATTCAACAAAACCAGCCTGAATATTAATGACAAAAGTCAAGGTTCCATTTGTGGACCTTCACTATCCAGCATAAATTTCTATTTTGTGGTAATATTTTTCTCATTCTGCCCTATTATTTGAGGGATAAAATAATAACTGACTTGTTCCAACCATTATATTCCCTTGATTGATGTCACTCCGTATTTGCCTTCACCGATAAGTCATTGGTATGGCTAAAATTTGATTTCTTCAAAAAAGATTCTGGGAGCTAATGGAATGATGTAATCATCTATTTTATCGCATTATTGCGGAGTAGATTAATCAAGTATGGTAATGATAACGACTAATTGCACGTTCCAGGATGGTTTCTGACGCAATCTAACATTCACTCTATCAAAGTTTGACGATGTTAAAATCGTTCACCGACATGATGATTTGATATCAGTCGAGAAAAATGGGTCAACCAAACTGCTCTTCGTTTCCAAGAAGGGTGCATTCTGTGCTGAGCCTCAGAATTTCCTTCCACCACAAAGTGAACCGTTTTTCTCGGTGAAGAAAGAAAGATTGTGGCAATATGGGATCTTCGTCTCTCGATAGGATGTTCCCCATCAGTTGTTCATTTGCTCCCTGAATATTTGGTAAATATCCCTGACAATCCCTTCAGACTGTGACTTGTACAAAGGCTAAATTTGATACATGTGATAGCACTCTGAAGGCTTCTGACACACAGTTGACACGGCACGTCTTAGTTCCACAAGGTAAATCAATATTCCATTAGTGTCACAACTGAACCTTGCACCATAAATATGATAAGCTGATGCCAATTACCGTCAGGATAACTTGCAAGTCTTCAGAGACAATGTGAAAGTACTCTCCATTAAAAGTCATTATATACTCATCAATTGTTAACATCAACAAAAGACAAACTGCAGAAATGCCCTTTACATCAGTTTGTTGTTACGTCTCACGTCACTAATTTGTGAGATGTTAACCTTCAAGAACTAAGCTACTGACCAAAAGCTTCTGGTGATAGGTTCCTTGTACGATTTTAAGCAGTTTATTATTCTCACACGTCTCAATTATTAATGAATTGTCCTGCAGAATTTAGTTCTAACTTGCTGGGTAAAAATAAATGAATATTAAGTACGAAAAACTACAACTGCTTTCAATAAAATACCCATCCAAACTTCATGGATATTCTGTAAGTTCAGAAATATCACTTGATCCCAGGACAAGGAAACACAATGGATGGAATTTTTCTTGCAATTATAATTAGCTAAACATCATGCTGTCAACCTTTATTTTAATCATCTTGCAAAAATAAACACTATTCTATATCTTGGTAGCAAATTCTGTTATGTATGCAGTACCATGTATGCTTTTGAACTAACATATTGTTCCTGCCTAATGCCTCTTGTAAAATCAAGCCCTGTTCTGAAGACTGGAAGCAAATCCATTAGGACTTGATTATAATACCCTAAATGTTACTAATAGAGCACCCTCAATTTTTACTGCGCACCCCCTTTTTAGCACAACTACGGACTGTTTCCAGCAGATTTACAGAACTTTTGCTCTAGATATCACACAAAGTTCACTCCTCTCTGCTCATTGTTAACCCACATACCAGCAGTTCATCAGTCTCAACCAGGAATCTGTACTGTGCTACTAAAGAAATAGCCCTGTCATGGGCTGAGGCGATTTAAGTTATAAGTCATGTGTCAAAATGTCAAAAAGATGTTAAATTGTCGAAAAGATGTCAACAAGATGTTAAATTGTAGAAAAGATGTCAACAACATGTTAAATTAGTCAAACACCTGGACTATGGAGGAGGTTCACAAAAAATACATTGACATGAGGAGGTTCACAAAAAAATAAATTGACATAATGAAGTTCACAGATATTAATGTCAATTTTGATGTCACATATGAAGATCATCAAAATTGGTCAAAAATACTTTCTATGGACATTTTGAGGGCTTTTGGTGACCATCATATGTTACGAGCCAAATTTCAGTGATTACTGCCCCCATATATAGTAAATGACAGGAGGTTATGTTTTCACAGGTGTGTGTCTGTTCAAGGCGGGTTCCCCAGCCTCTGGTCCCAGGTCCCTTCCCAGCCTCTGGTCCCAGGCCCTTTCCAGGGGGTACCCCCTAGTTCTGTCACTGGTGATGTCCAAAGTCCTGTTCTAGGTCCTGCAAGGAGGGGGTATCCTGGCCTCTGATCCCAGGCCCTTTCCCAGCCTCTGGTGTCAGGTCCTTTCTGAGAGGGGTAACCCCTAGTCTTCTCACTGGTCCTGTCCAAATTACTGTTACAGGTCCTGCTGGTGGGTACCCAAGGACAGGGGTTACCTCCAGACAGGACAGGGCACACACATCGACAGGATAGAGGTACCCCCCGTACAGGACAGGGGGTACCCCCCCCCCGACATGAGAGCAACTGATGCTACGCCATGGGCGGTACGCCTCTACGGTCACGTAAGAGGACTTTCTTATTTATTGTAAACTTGCTCATCCACTAGATTACAAAGTGCGACCCGTTGGAAGTCCCCATCTCCAGTACAACACCAGGGCAAAAACGAATTCCACCCACGACACATGGTATACAGGGGTGCACCACAGTGAAAGTCTACGGTAGTGCATGACTTCCGAAAACTACTCTTGCTGTGAACAAGAGTAGTTATTTCTAAGTCTCCGGGAAAAGATACGACCTACTTAGTAGCCAATATACTATGAAAATGAATTTCCATTTAAACCTTTATCCTCAATAAGTATTTCCAAGTCTGACAAAACTAAGTTTATCTCATTCATTTCGCAAGGAAGATACGAAAAAATCAAGCCATGGTTCTCCCAAAAGGATGATTGCTTTCCAACAAACTGGTATTCAATTGTCATTTTGGAAACGATAGACAGCGGAAATTTCATTTGCTGTTTATTGCCAAACAGCTGCTTAATTGGAAAATGTAGCTGTGACAGCTTCATTTCCAGAAACATCTTCTCCCATGCTCAGTGTCAAGTGCTTTTTTTCACACCTGATTGACGTCGCTGGTCAACTGCTCACAGCTGTCAAATATCTTTACGCTCTGCATTGTGAAATGTTTTCGAGAGTAATAACATCGTTGTACCATGTTGAAGATGATGACCAATTAGTTTGCATTAGTTAAAGACTCCTTTCAACTGCTCGCAAGTATTTTCCTGAGTAATTTGTGATTATGACAACTTGGGTTTATTCTAAAATGAAAATCAACTTGTTGTTTCCATGGTACTGCTTTACTGCTTGTTGAGATGTTGTGTTGTCTAGAAGATCCCAGTGCTGAATGATTTTGCTTG
>JBCAUG010244574.1:0-10257 GCA_038406175.1 Haplosyllis leylae
TGATCAAGCATTGCTTGAAACTTCGAATTAAGTGGAACTTCGAATTAACCGTGTTCGATTTAGCCGTGCCCGACCTGTATAACATGATTATAAATCGGTAGTTTATTCTGTGGGCTGTAAAGCATCAAAATTTGAACCAGTTTCAACGTGACAGTTCTGAATAAAGTTACATTACTTTATTTTGGTAACTTCTAGTTTATTTAAATGATCATTGTGACACAGCATTTTGATCTAATGGATTTAGTAGATTCAGCTGTATTTTTCATGGGATTTTGCTCATAGAAAATGTCTTTACGGGAAAGATTTGCGAAATAAGGAGCTGATACATAACTGTCAGATTGAATTTCAGTTGTGAAAAGGGAAGCAAAGAAACGTGTTTGATTTAACTACCTTATTTTTGCCCTAATTGGCTGCGTAAATCTGATATTGTCACTGTCTAGCATGCAGTGAAATGGGCCAAGGTTCTTTCCAAAGAGATACATTTTTGTTTAAGGAACAAGTTTGTAAACAATCCACCTTGAAAAAATGTTGATAAATGTGAGAAATATGTTTTCAGTAAATGCATAAACTGTCATTTTAATAATTTAGCACCGCGTTAAAGACTTCCGAGGGTGATGTTTTGATAGACTATTCGAAGAATCTGATCAACCAGGATGTAATGAAGCTTCTGTTCGATTTGGTAAATGCATTTATTTTTTTGAAAATATATCCTTAAATTTAGCAAATAACAGAGAACATAATAATTTTTCATCTGCATTCACTGCGTTAAAAATATAAATTTCGCATTTTTTTCTATTCCATTTCTTCTGTGATTGCAACTTCTAGACTGACACTAGACGAGCGAACAACTGGTCATTTTAACTGCCTGGTAATTCTCTCCGCTTTGTTATTGATAGGCCAAAGCCCGCAAGGTGACAGAAATGAGAGATGCCATGTTTACTGGCCAACCGATAAATTTTACCGAGGGCAGAGCTGTTCTACACGTAGCGCTCAGGAATAAAAGTAACAACCCAATCAATGTGGACGGCCAAGATGTAAGAATAAGAAATCGTCATTTTTTGACAATATGACAAATTTTGGTGACCTGTTTCATTCAGGTAACGGGGTCTGTTTTTCAGGTCATGCCGGGAGTGAATAAAGTTCTGGAGCACATGAGAAGCTTTACTGAGGAAGTGCGCAGTGGCAACTGGAAAGGATACACTGGAAAATCAATTACTGATATTATAAATATTGGAATCGGAGGATCAGACCTGGTAGGATAAAGTGTGGAGGGTCATGGTCCGTTTACACTTGACGTCGACGTCAACGTTTGCGTGGAACTTTAACATTGTGTCTATGGAAACATTGATGTTTATGCAGAGAATGGGTACAGGACCCAGTCTTTGCATGTGCGTTTTGTTACCATTGCTTCTATTATTTACAAAATCGCAGACGTTGATGTTAACTGTGAACGCACTTTTATAAAATCAAAGTATCAATCAGTTACAGAATTGGAGAAAATTCGATGGAAATATTTTTAATTTGCAATTTATAAATGTGGACGACGTTTTAAAATTTCACCCATTGTTCTTTATATTTAAGGGGCCACTGATGGTGACGGAAGCACTGAAACCGTACGCTAGAGACGATCTCAGAGTACATTTCGTGTCTAACATTGATGGAACACATCTCGCCGAAACACTGAAGAAAATAAATCCGGAAAATGCATTATTCATAATTGCTTCGAAGGTTAGTTGATTCTTAGTAACTAATTCTGATTGGTTTGGATCCTTTAATCTACTATATTTTTCATGTATAGTTCCTTTGATATTTTAGACATTTACAACGCAAGAAACAATTACCAACGCAACGTCCGCCAAGAAATGGTTCTTGGAACATGCTAAAGACGTAAGTACAATCACACCAAACGTGAACGAATCATTCCATGACCAAAAAAAGATGTATCATACAGTATACTAAAAACTAAGGCAGTGAACGTATTCGTCTCACACTCAACACGTGAATGTGTTACATAATGATCGTGCATGTGTCGAGAACACTTGATCTAAAGAAGTAAAATGTAAGCATGACTGTACTAATTGTTTACGTGACATGTTATTCCAGCCGGCTGCCGTCGCAAAGCATTTTGTAGCACTGTCTACAAATGGGGTAAGAAATCTAGTGATTGTATTTTTCTTACAACATAGTAAACCATGATTCCGTTATTAAGTGCCTTGGAAAATAGAAACAGATGTATTCACTTTTCACCTTTGCAGCCGAAAGTAAAAGAGTTTGGCATTGACGAAAAGAATATGTTCGAATTTTGGGATGTAAGTACAGGCTCCAAAATATTTACAGGTCGGGCACGGTTAATTCAAAGTGATTTATCGGCAAGGTTTTCCTTTGGATGAAGTGGAAATTTGATTTAAACTATGATCTGTAATTCAAAGTTAGCATGGAACTTTGAATTAGGAATTACTTTTAAAACTTTGAATTGGAACTTACTTTGGTTTAAAACTTTGAATTACAACATAATTTTAATTAAAACTTTGAATTAGAAGTACTTTGAATTGGACAAGCGTTAAAATCACTTCGGATTAGTGGAACTCTGAATTAATTATTTGAATTGACCATGCATTTTAAACATAAAATGATGAGATTGCGGCAAAGATTTGGCCAAAAATTTGAATAAAGTGGAAGTTTGAAATAACCGTGTTCGAATTAAGCGTGCCCAACCTGTAACAAGCACTCGGAAGAAAGGTGTGAATTCAAATGCATATTACAGTAACTATCTTGTATTTCGTGCTGCCCAATGTATCTTAATGAAATACCGAGATTAACTTTTGAAGCGCTGTTAAATGTTACGATTAAAAATATTGGTACCAATTGTCATAAGATATGACAACTATGTATGTTGTTCCAGTGGGTTGGTGGTCGCTATTCCCTGTGGTCCGCTATTGGATTGTCGATAGCCTGCTACATAGGTAAAATTATCTTTCCCGAATTGAATTTGTTTCAGTCTAAACATTTAGTCTTTATGAATTGTTTGACACATTTAGCAATTTAAAAATTGAATGAGTAAAACGATAACATTTTCTTGTTGTTGAGTCGTATTCAGACTTGATCCTGCTTGTTAAATATATGGAATGGTTCGAAGTGACTTGTTATCTGTGGAATATTTAATTAGACGTGCTTTAATATTTTAGGCATGGACAACTATGAAAAGCTGCAGGCTGGTGGCCATTTTATGGACCAACACTTTTTGACTGCACCTTTTGAACAAAACGTAATCAGAATGTCAAGCAATTTAAGACAGTTAATTTTTAAGGAAACAGCAAGAAAACATTGATGAAATTCGATTCTCATTGAAAAGCATTTTTGTATTGAAGGTACCTGTGATCTTGGCACTCCTAGGAATTTGGTATCACAACTTCTTTGGTGCTGAAAGTTACACATTGCTTCCATATG
This sequence comes from Haplosyllis leylae, assembly GCA_038406175.1. Taxonomy (NCBI): domain Eukaryota; kingdom Metazoa; phylum Annelida; class Polychaeta; order Phyllodocida; family Syllidae; genus Haplosyllis; species Haplosyllis leylae. The sequence continues at coordinate 3,448 of JBCAUG010244574.1, forward strand.
ACCAGGTCTGCAACGTTGGTTTAAATAAGATAAATATTAGATGATGTACTTCTTACATAAATGGTACAATGACAGTATCTTACAGGTGGGATTTCAAACAGGATCACTGGATTTGGCAATATCAGATACATCTTTTTAATTCTCTTTTTTTTTCGCAGTACATGCATAGATTCGCAGCCTACTTTCAACAAGGTGATATGGAGTCAAATGGGAAGTACATCACAAGAAGCGGCAACCGCGTTGACTACACCACTGGACCGATCGCATGGGGTGAACCTGGTACCAACGGACAGCACGCTTTCTATCAGCTCATCCATCAAGGTAAAACCAATACATTTTTAAAGGTATAGTTAAACGTATCCATTTTCAAGGTGTTTCTTCTAGGGTTTGTTGATATTCTTTGCAGGAACGAGGTTGATCCCTTGTGACTTCCTGGCTCCTGTGAACACCCATAATCCAATTCAAGGAGGACTTCACCACGAGGTAGGCGACGTATTAATAGTCAAGCAAGAGGGGTTTGTAATAAAACACGAACAGTGTCTCCCAAAAGTGTCCCTTACCAAAGAAGATTTGTGGTGGATCCCAAATTGGTCCTCATGGAAGTACAAATTAATTTGACTAAATTGTAGATACTCTTGGCTAATTTCTTGGCTCAGACGGAAGCATTAATGCGAGGCAAAACCGCCGATGAAGCTAGAGCTGGAATGAAGGGAATGCCTGAGGAGAAACTCAATCATATTCTGCCACACAAGGTAAAAAAAAATGTAACAGTGAAAATATTGTCATTACATTTCTACACTTAAACTGGCCACTATCCCCTCGCACTTTGTTAGGGGTTCGACGGCAATAATGCTATAGCCCTACTAACCGTGTAAGACAAACTCGCCGATACTTGTTTGTAGCAGTGGTGTTTTTATTTACAGATAGAGAACATTACAACTCTGTGACAGTAAAATGACAATTTTCATTTTAAAATGTACATAAACACAGGGGTCAAAGACTTACTGAAGAAACCAACACTGATCCTACCCACCTAAACCTAAGCGTGGGTTGAGGGAGAAGGTGTGAATGCACGGGAATCTGAGATTGATATCAATGATAGAATGGCTTAAATACCGCCTCGATCCGTGCTATCCTCTTACAATCAAATCCCACACATGCATGCGGCCAAAATCAGTAAAGAGTTTGACGGACGGACAGTCAAATAATTTACATTTTTAAACGTTATTTCTTTCTGAGTCCAGGTTTTTGAAGGAAACAGGCCGAGTAACTCTATACTCTTTCCGAAGTTAACTCCATACATACTAGGTGTACTTATCGGTAAGCCACCTAATGAATTTATTGCAGTAACAGTAGTGTAAAGATGTGTATATTTCGTATAACGTCGCGCTGATTGCGACGATCTATGGCAGTAATACATCGCAAAGAGTTAATTTTATTTTAATTATCATTAGCTTAAGGGAAATCTATCAACAATTTAATTGAATTTCCGCTTTTTTACATTTTCAGCAATGTACGAGCATAAAATTCATGTCCAGGGTGCAATATGGGACATTAATTCCTACGATCAGTGGGGGTACGTATGACAATTTTAGTAAATTCATTTGGAACATAATCCGTACTTAAAACTCATTAAAAATGTGATCGCTATTCACCACCAATCTGGCATCAGTAATTCAGTGAGATGTGAAGACCAGATTGACCTGTAGTTGATGTGGACGAACTCGTGGAAACTTTGTTCACAATACATTTCCCTCTGGTTAAGCCGTTGCAACAATTTTTAACTGTGACAAACTCTTTATGTAGTGTGGAGCTAGGTAAAGAACTGGCTAAAGTAATCCAAGGAGAATTAACGGGAGCTACTCCAGTGGACTCCCATGACTCCTCCACCAATGGTCTCATCAACTTTATAAAAACACACAGAGCATAATTACAAGGAGCCTGGAATGAGAAACTGCCGTGCGAATCAAGGTAAGGTAATTAATGTTTACTATTGTTCTTAAATACATGTAGCTGGGGATGTGAACCCAAATGGAAAATGCAGTCTTCTAGCAACATTATCAGAATTATGTTGCATTGTAGGTTTTGACGAAAGGGGCAGCAGAATGAACACCGCACATACCATTAGATTACAGGTTCTACAGTGGACTCATGTGTTATTCATTTCATACATAAGACTAGTAGACACTACCAATAGAATTTTATTTTTATAGGAGTACCAAAGAATGTCAAAACAGTTATTTTACAATAATTCTCACCGAAAAATACAAACAAGAGGTAGAACAATTGAAATGATAAAGGAAAATCTTGTATTTAAATCGATTATTGAAAAGCAAGTTTTTCTTGGTAACGTTTGAGTAATTGTGAGTATCATGCAGCTTTCTGATAGTAATTAAAAGTAACACCTTGTGATGATGTTACCAATGAAACTTTGTAATATTATCCGAGTGTTGTGTAGTTAAAATCTCAACTTGGGGAAAAATCCGATCAAAGTGAATACGTTTCCTGGTGCTGTACATTAACCCAAGCGAGTACCCAGTGATAGTGATGATTTTCTCTCGTAAGTTTCATTCATTTAGGGTTGTTAGCTAATTTAATCCATTACACTTAACTGGTGCTTATACTGTTGCGTTTTCTATGTGTGCTTTGTTATGATTTCATCCCGTAAAGTGATATTGTTACAAATACAATAAATAGTTGATAACACAATGTAGACTGTTTGTTGTCAGATAAAAATACATGACGTGTTTTTTTCAAAATCTTATCAAGATTTATTCGTTTTACGTACGTGTGAACTACATCAATCAAACAGTTTACTACCTAATGAAAAAGTGTTCATTATAAAATTAATATGTCCAGTTATTTTTATTTAAATATTATATTACAAACCTGTGCGTTAAGTCTCTCAAAATTATTTTGTGCTGTGTCTTCTACATTTACACATTTTTACAAAGCAGCTTCTGTTGGTAATCAACGTGCTGTGCTTGTTACACAGACGTGTGTGTTGAAGCTGGTTGTAGTTTTGATGTATCATTACTGTATCGTGAATGTCTCTCCGTTAGACGTTTCAAACCGTTACAGACGGACTTCACGAAGTGCTGACGGAAACTCTCGGACAGCAAACAGTATACGATCGGGTTGATACAACTGTTGCAATAACCACAAAGTTGGAAAAAGGCCATGGTGATTCGGAAAGAGATTTTGCGCGTGGCAGTTGCAGGGTAGAAGAGTAAATATACCTGGCAGGTGAAGAATGGAAACCAACAAACAGTGAACAGAGCCACGATGACGACCAATATCCGAACGATTTTCCGCTTTTCCTCGATTCTTCGAGATACGTCTTGGTTGGACAGGAGATCATGGACGGGTGTGCGAAACCACAACGTGTGCGCAATCTTTCCGTACGTTACACACATGATTAGCACTGGACCTAAGTACAGGATGACATAGAAGCAGAGTGTGTACGACACACTCATCCAGGGCTCCGGGAAGTACTCCACACACTTGTACACTATAGAGATCATGTTCTCCCGATCCTGTGTGTTCCACACCAGGAGGGGTTCCAATCTCTGAATGAACAGCTGTGGTGAAATGATTAGAAGAGATACGACCCAGAAGGACGTGAGCATGATGTAAGCGCGTTTATTGGTGTGAATGTGACGTGCTTGGAGCGGAGTGCAGATGGCGTAGAACCTGCAAGGGAAGGTAGGTTTACTGTTATTATTGTTATGTGTAGAAACTGTTGTTGTCTACACACCATGCATTTGTTGAAGAGGACTATGGCTATAGTTAAGTTACAGGTTCATATTGTTAGATACTAGACAGAAAGACGCCCAATGAACGTTTTGTGTGACAATTACAGTGGCGGATCTAGGGTTCGCTCCGCGGTCCTTATTTTTCTCTGTTTCATGAATATTTCCGGAAAAAGTAGCAAAACATAGGTTAATGCCTGGAGAGGTTTTATTTGTAACGCAGCAATGGATCCTAGTCAACACCATGTAAACAATTGAATGATGACGTTCATATTGCGAATATCCGTGCTTCGACAAGTGACGAATGAAACGTCATAATTAAATCTCAGTCTTGTACAGGGATATTTTGTTGTTTAAAAAATTAACCACCATGAATCAGATTAATTTTAACTGCATTTGAAATACAGTGTAAGTGGGAGGTGTTTACCTGTCGATGGCTATCGCTGTTAGTGTGAGAATGCTGACGACGATGGTAACTCCCTGAACGTAGTTGGAAATCTTACAGGGTATCTGACCCGCTGTCCACTCGTTCTGTAGATAGTAAAGTAGCTGTAGGGGCATATTGACTACTGCTATCAGGAGGTCGCTTAACTGAAACGCGAAATAAAAATGTTTTACAATAATTCCGGAATAATTGTATTCATTGTAAAGAACAGAACTGTAGGGCTTTCATCACCGTGAATTCCTGGACCTAATTGTCAACTTGAAATGTGGGTGCTAATACTGTAACTGTTAGGATGTAACTTGTAATTGAAGAAACATATTGAAATCAGCAAAAAAACGATCGTATTGCGAATGATGAAAAATATTGAGCTAAAAATATCTTTCTCAATATTAAGTTCTCGTCGACCGTGAAGCATACTTCAAACAATTAGTCGACTCATGTCGAGCACATTTCATAAATGAGAAGAAACCACTTACAGCAAGTGATCCAAGAAATGTGTTGGTGACCGTTCTCATCTTGTGGTAACGACAGATTATGCAGATGACCATCACGTTGCCGACGATAGAGACGACAATGATGATCAAGTAGCAGATAGTTAATATCACTTTAACCGAAATAGGTAGTGCTGGAGGCAGAAAGTCTCTGTCCGAAAGTTGTGGTTTTATGACATCCATGAAGTACTGGTAGTAATCGTATCCATCGCCCCCGTATTCCAGAGTGTCATTTTCATTGGAGAAATTGCGTCCATCCATAGTCAGGTCTGTATTTGTAACGTGTATTTGAAACGTGGAAGTAAATTATAACGCGATATTCCCCTGCACAGTTTGGTTGCGCTTACTATGGTAACCGAGCGGACATGAATGGTTCACACAATGCTCGTGCACTCAAGGTCCATTTCAAACAACCAATCAAAGCAAAACGCTTCACAACGTTCATTGTTCAATTAAATTTCTATGTGTTGTCTTTACCGATTCGTATACAAAAACTGTTGTTCACGAAGGGATCATCACTGGATCTGACTTGATTATATGAAGTACGATAGGCGAGTGGCTCGTTTTAATAGCGCTGTTCCTTCACCAGGGTTGCAGATTTCTCTCCAGTAGCTGATAGGCTTGGAGATTACGCAAATCTATTTTGATCAAGGCCGATCATAATTTCCCTCCCAATTTCTGTTAAATGACAGACTGAGAAAGCAGGAAAGAAGTACTTGACGTGATGACGTACAAGAGAATTGAGATTAACGACGCTGTCCAGAACCTCAGTTCGCATCGCTTGAACTTTTAAACTTTATCAGGAAATTGTTTTTGCAAGTTAGCACTGAGACAAAAGTTTTGCATTGTTTTGTAAAGATACTTGAGTACAGATGAAAAGGTGATGATTAGTGTTCTTTACGAAAAATCAGAAGCCAACAATTTTTCTTGATTTTTTTTTCTAATTTTACAGGAATAACATTTAACATTTCAAGAAGCAGGTTAAGTCACGGTCATGTAGTTTTCATTCAATATTCAATGTAAATTATGTCTGTGAAACTGGAGTACACTTTTTATGGAAACCGTTATCTCATTTTGGTGATGTGACTGCATAACATCATTAGGAGTTTTTCAGAAAGGCAATGAAACTGTTTTTACTTGCATGATCCTTTCAGAGGTTATCATCACCCAAGACTATCAGCACCAAGATGACTGAATTGTAACAAATCTCTATCTGTAATGGGTTCAGAGTTGATGACATTACTCTAAACCGTGCCTCGTTAAATCATTCAAACCTTTTTGCTTAAGTGATGGAACCTCCTGCATCGTAAACTGCAATGTAAGAAATTCATAGCAATATTTTTTGTTCGGGAAAAGTGAGTTATTACCGCCCGCATACGTAGTACGACGGGAAGGTAATGTTTTCACAGGTGTGTGTCCACCCAGAAGGGGGGAGGGTACTCAGCCTGACTTGTACACTGACTTGTAGGGGGGTTACTCAGCCTGACTTGTACTGGAGGGGGTACTCAGCGGGGAGCAGGTACTCAGCTGGGTACCCCCCCCCCCCGAGGTAGGACAACACAGTGAGCACTTGCTATGCGGCGGGCGGTATGCCTCTTTCGTTCACGCAGGAGGATTTTCTCTTATTAAATATGGTTTTTCACTGAACAAACGCACAAATATTCATACATAATGGAGTAATTTTCTTTGTAAAGCATTACAACATTGAATGCTTCTTGTTATTGTCTCTGATTCTCAGAATTAACAATACAGTAGTGAATAGATAGTACATGGTGTAGCTAGATTTATTATTGCCCGCATTCCAAAGGAATGGGGGAGGTACTGTTTTCACAGGTGTGTGTCTGTCCACACCGGGGGGGGTGGTATCCCAGTCCCATGTTCTATCCCTGGTCCCATGTCCTTTCTGGGGGACCTCAGTCCCTGGTTCCTTCCCTGGTCTCTGGTCCCATGTCCTTTCCAGGGGGTACCCCAGTCCCTGGTTCTTTCCTTGGTCTCTGGTCCCAGGTCCTTTCCAGGGGTATCCCAGTCCCAGCCAGGGGGTACCCCTGGGCAGGACAGGGCTGGGGTACCCCCCTGCCAGGATAGGATTGGGGTACACCCCTCACCCACCCCCGACTAGGAT
>JBCAUG010244685.1:0-18514 GCA_038406175.1 Haplosyllis leylae
GGGTAGGTCACTCGACCGTGACCATTGTCCACTTCGGTCACCTAATGTGATCGGGACTTATGGTTACTCGGTAATTGGTTATTGGTTATGCAGTTTGTTTAGTGCACTCGTATTCTGGCTATGACAAGTACCGAGAGTTGGAATACTGAAAAATGATAACAGCTAACTAAATAACAAACATTAGCATGCCACTTTGGGTTTGCATGTAGTATTATGTTTCTTAAGCTGATGCAGTTCACAGAAGATGTCGTGGCACTTGGCACATAAATGATCGCCCTGTAACAAATGAGCATTCTGCAAATGAACAATAAGGTTTGACTTCCCGTACAGAGTTACTTTCTTTGGTTTACACTTTAAACATTCAATAGCATACAAAGGATTTGCTGCACAGGAATTGCACCAATGCCTACGTATATCTGCCCTGTGGGTGCACGCAGTTTTGTAACACTTTCTACACTTAAAAACGACTTTATCGTCACTTGTGGGTACAGATTTTGCAAGGTGATCAAACCATTCATCAGTTTCAGAACCTGGTTGCGGAAGTTTCAATGCGTTAAACTCAGGATCACTGTCCATTTCTTTGGACTGAACAGAATGCTGAGGTTGAACACTTTGGGGTTTCAAAACAGTTTTGCCTTTAGTTGGTTTTTCTTGTGAAATCGCTTTCTTTTGTCTCCCTTGGAGAAATGCATCAACACACGACATTTTAGGCACACTTTCAGCATCAGAGCATTCAGCAAACGTTTGTTCAGTGTTTTGCTTTAATTTGACAGAATTACGGTCTTTTTCAATATTTACACCTTTCCCTTCAGTACTGGAAGTAGTTACAGTTTTCTTGGGATTTTCTAATTTGCCTGGTAGTACATAACTTTTTGCCGGCTTCTTTTCCCCTTCTTCATTTTCCTGCTTTTTTATATCGCTTTCTTTTTCGGAATTCTCTTTTTTTTTTCACTATGTTTTGCTTCAATATGTTTCCGTAAACGCACTTGTTGTGTGAAGGTTTTATCACATGTAGGGTGAGGACAGAGATGTCTCAGTCCTTTGTGAATTTCAAGGTGCATGGACAAAGTAGATTTGGTTTTGAAAGACTGACCGCACGTTGGACTGTAAGTGCAAATGTAGTCAGAAACATTTTGGCCAACAGATTGAACCATTTTAGCATCAGAGTCTTGAGCGCTTGTTCTGTAACGCGTAAGGCGCAAAGATGACATGTTGGACATTTCATTTTGTTCTAAGTTGGAATTAGTAGATTCCAAAGCTTTCTTTTTGTTTTTCTGTTCAGAAAACTCGTCCTTGTCAATAGTGGCAACAAGTTCATCAAATTCCGATACACAAATGGTTTTGTTAGACATGAACGGTTGTTGTACAATTTCAAACAATTCTTGTGAAATTTTTTGACACCCCATTCCATTATGGCTGGACGCTATAGCATCAAAGTTTGATGTATCTAGAATAGTATTAACCGGAGGCAGGACACATGAAGCTGTGATGGCGTTCTCTACATCTGCAAATGTTTGTAATTGCATAACACTAAGTTTTAAAAAATAGTAATTCAGATAAAGATATGAAATGCATGGAAGGAGTTGTTTGTTTAAGTTCTTTACAAATACTTTAATATTATTTTTAAAAAAAGAAGTAATTATGTACCTACTTGGGTCAGCCAGAAGAAGTGTTGTCCAGTGTACGGTAGAACAAGATCGTGAGTGTCACCCATTTCCGAGTTCCAGATGTCTTTATGGTGAACAATGGTTATGGGCCTTTGAAGCATAGCAGAAATTATCACTATTAATGCCCCGTCTGGTTCCCCTTTGAACGTCTTGATACTATTGGTGTAGTCTAGAATATCTTTTCCTTTCTTCTCGAGTAAAACTTTGCTAAGCTACTCCTGAAATGTGAAAAAATAAATCTGTAAAAGAAAATGGTACTGTGTCATATTGAACAAGATTTCACAGAATTGTGCGCCTAGACAAATTATAAGTTTTCCGTACCTCGATCCATCTCAGATTTTCACCAATGTATCAGCTTATGCGTTTGAGAAGGTTGGAAACTTTTTCCTTGTCCGTTAGCATTTTCAAATCAGGGTATAAGTCAGCAATGATCTTATAGAAGGTAAATGGAGCTTTTGGACCAAGAATAATGTCCCTGTTTAAATGCTTTGTTTCAGTCCAAATTACTTGGTCTGGGTCATTGGCGGGTTTGGGGGATTTCAGAGCTATATTACACTCTCTAATAGCTTTGTGCTTCACAACGGCAAGGTCTTGATAATCTTCAAAAGAAATTGTCCGCTGTTTTTTAGTGGGTGTGACACTTTTTCCCCGAGTATTACTGATAGCGCGTTTCTGAGAAGTCTGTTTAGGACTAACTACTTTTGGACGCCCGAATTTTTCAGAGTCTTCCATACTAAGGGCTTTGTCTGTTGCAGTTTCAGAAGGTTCAGTCTTAATTTGTAAATTAGATGTTTGTTGTTGATGGAGGTTCAGGTTGGAAGGATTAAAGGGTGGCTGAGTCGGGAGAGGGTTAATTGGTACTTGTGCTAAAGAGCCCTGGAATCCAGAAGCATCAGTATTTGTGCATTCAACAGCTGAAACATTTTCGTAGCCTAAAGATTTTATTTTCTTTGAGACCTTCTATGAAAGTGGGATCAGACATAAGTTCTAATATTTCCTGGAATTCATCAGTTTGTAATAATTCCAGTTTCTCCACAACACGCATGTTACAGCATTTATACGAATCAGGGCCACAGAATTTTGATTTCCCAGGTTGTTGAGAGGAAAAAGTTTCACGCTCATCTTCGTCATCTTCGAGATAATCTGCAAAGGTTGTATGACAGAAGGGATTGTACATGGAATGAATGAAAATTTATTACTAATTTAGAGTATATTGAGTGAAACAAAATGTTTATGTATTTGACTAACCAGTTGTATCACCTCTGCCAAAAGATTCAAAGAAACTTGACGATTCACGACTGTAGTGACCTTTGTCTTCGGACCCGATGTAAGGTTGACTGGCATACACTGAATATAACTGCCTGCCTTCTTGTGGCACTTCTGAAATAAGTTTGAAGAGAGGTAAGAAGGCGACATTTTTTTGTAATACACATAGTATGGTTTCTGTAGATAAAACAAATTATTACTTGTCATGAACTGTGATTTGGTTACAGTTGAAAGATTGCTGGTGTTGGTTTGGCGTGCGGGATTAAAACGTTGTTCAGAAGAAACGTGCGCTGAAGAAAGAGAAAATAAAAGATGACTGATCTGTAAATAATTAAAAAGTAAAAGTAAAAGAGGCTTAGGTTAATAACATTTTTGTACATACACTGAAAGTGATGCTGTTGTCCAGGAACATAGGATTTGTTAACAGTAGTACCGGAGCGTGAACTTCCACCACCTCTACCTACGATGTGACCAAACACTGGAGTGCTGCCGAGATATTGGCATCCACCAGTTTCCTGTTACACCGAAACAGAAGTCTGGAGACCAGAAGAAGGTGGCATTTTCGGCTTCACATCTGAAAGTATTTGGTTGTGGTAATTGGGATATTAATTGATAAGGTGATTGTAGGAAATTTTTAGAAACTAAGTAACGCCTAGAGACCTTGATCAAAACCGTTGTTATTGCCATCTATCTGTTCGACGGAATAACTGTTGGTATCTAAATAGGGAAAAAAAACTTGTTTTTTGAAAAGGTAACAGATAAATTGCTTATAAGTAGAAAATAATATAAATATAAATGGAACATTAACATTTGGTTGCGACTGTACAGAACAAGAATGAAATGGTAATGCAAATATTACCTGTCTTCAACCCCTGGAATTTATGAAAGAATGACAATTTTGACGATATTAATATAATGTTAGTATGGAGAAAGTTTGGGATTAGAAATATGTATGTTGAGAAAGTTTTTAAAAAGTTTAAGAACTTACTGCTTTCGTCAAAGCGTCATGACGGAATGTGAACTGCTTTGAAGAAGTTGTATGTGACACTTGACCGTCAGGTCCTTGGATGTGCTGGCGTTCTGGGATATGCGCAACAGCGGTCTGGTCTGCATCCTTATTATGTTTGCCTTCCTCCTCAGCATCACTGAACTCATTAACATCACTCCCAGTTTGCTGGTTCTGAACGTTGGAAGATGGGTGAGTCGTGGATCCTATTATCTCTAACAAATTGGAAGAAGGTGGTTCAGAAATCTTCTCTAAAGCAAGGTCGAGTTCAAATTTTAATAGTTCAAAACGAGTGTCTTTGACAGGTTGATCTGATAGAACCATTTTTGCAATAGTTTTAAGTTCACTGGAGAATTTTAAGTGATGTTTCTTAGCCAAGAGAATTTTGTCTTTAACAAGTGTAATTTCATTCAGACAAAGCGCTGAGGAAATATTGACGCTCATTTCAGATGCATCTGGAATTTAGAAATTTTTGTATGAGTGTTTGGGAATGCATAGATTCAATAAAGAAAGTAAAAAGTTGGGACACTTAGTGATTTTAATGAAGTACCTGAATTATTGGTTGATGTAGAAGTAGCAGAGACTGAAGTTGGCGCACTTGGAACATCAGACCCTTCAGTGGCCTTAGATTGAGATACTTGTTCGCCTAAATGTTATGACAAGACAATTTTCATTGTAGTTGAGGGTAGAAATATTGAAGGTTGAAATACGGAGAAAAGGTAATTTTTGAAATATTTTTCATTTTTTGAAAATGGCGTCGACGCTTAGATTTCTATGAGAAATTTAAAAACGTGTGGTACGCAATTATTCAGAAGGATTTGACAATAAGCTGTACATGAAAATATTCAGTAAATAATATAAAATAGAATGGACGCATAATTGGTTATTAATGTACTGGAAATGATACAGAATTAGTTAAATAATTACCGGTTTGACTCATTTCGCCCTTTCTTCCACGACGCTTCGGCAGGACGCACATGCGCACACCGCTGTAAACTACAACTAGCGCCCTCTGTGAATGTTTCGATTGAGCCTCCTGTGATTTTTATTCGTTTTTCGATATTGCCACGTTGCTATTTTTTAAGTCTTTCCGAAACATTAAACCATGTGCTTTTCGGAAAAAAAGCTTTCGTAATCTTTTGTAAGCTGGTGGTGATTCGTAAAGTCAACCGGACATTCCTAAAAGTAAGGAAAGAAATATTTAAGATTGTGAGTTTTACATAGTTTTACAATACCTTGACCTCATAGGATGGTTGTGACCACTGTGTGATGAGCATCCGATCCGCAACGGCAGGATCTTCAGTCATGGTTGCTCCAACACTTGCCAAGTTCAACTGATTTAATGAAAAAAATAACACTGGATTCAGGATTTCTCAGAGGGAAATCGCCGATCCCTTAGGGGCGCGCCAACCTACTATTTGACCAGTTTTGTCCAAAAACTGCATGAATAAAGAAATTGTGGCCCAGATTAGGGAGGCGCGCATCCCTTAACCCCCCCCTTCCCCCACACACACACACACAATCCGCCAATGACATTTGTCAACAATCTGGTCGTTTCTGACATTATTTTGGTGTGAATTGAAACAAAAATAATGTGCCTGTCTTCTGAAAAATCTTGACTCCTTTGTACAATAATGACAAACTAGTGAATTGAAGTTTTTGAATTTTTCACAGAGAATTTAGTTTGTACGCCAATGTCCGTCCGTGCAAGTCAGTGGAGGGATACGAGACGCCGTACCAAGACGTGGATTTAGTGACAATTAGAGAGAACACAGAAGGCGAATACAGTGGTATGCATACAATTCTTTACAAAATTTGATCATTGTGATTCGTTGTCAAATTTAAAATATTTACTATTACACATCAAATAGCTATACCCGGGTTAAGTTGGAACAATGGCAGCATGTGTTTTTATCTCATTAAGAATTCAATTGACCAATTTGAGTGAAGCTGAATGAACGTCTTTGTAGGTATTGAACATGAGATTGTACCTGGAGTTGTACAAAGTATTAAGCTCATCACAAAAAACTCTTCTTACCGGGTCGCTGACTTTGCCTTTAACTATGCCAGAGACAACGGACGCAGCACGGTCACTGCCGTACATAAAGCCAACGTAATGTAAGTACTCACAAGTGCACACAGACGTGTTGACGTGGTATGAACAGATTGGTCTAGCTTTGTAGCAATGACAACATCTTTTGCGTGCGGAAGGACGTGATCAGCAACGGCGACACGTTCTGTACGTTACGGAACACATATCTGTTAAGTTTAAAACCTTGAACCTGAACTCTTAAGAACTTCAATATCATATGAGCAAATCCAGTAAACTTAATCATTTTGAAGACTTACCTGTTATTACTCTATTCAAATAGAATGATGCCAAACTGACTAGAGCTAGTTATATTTTAATTGACAATAAAAATGGCATTACCCTTCAGTTAGACTTACCCAGGATACAAATGTTTTTCATTGCTGGCTCGTTTAGAGTCAGCCTAGTGATTGATTTGGGATGCCCTTAAAGTTTTGGCAATGCCTGCTGCAGTAATTGGCGGAAATTAGTTTACACAGTTATGACATCATAATGTAAAAATAATGTCATTCTAAGTATGCATAGGAGCATCTGTTTTAAGTAATTTCACTCTATTTAAAATAAATAGGAGGATGTCAGACGGGTTATTTCTGCGATGTTGTCGAGAAGCAGCAGAAAAGCATAAAGGCATTAAATTTAACGAGATGTACCTGGATACGGTTTGTCTTAATGTAAGTTTATCAAGGTAGTTGTGTTTGTGATAACACAGCGGTCTGACAGTAAATGTGGATGTACTAATAGTCGACATTTGCCTAAATTCACACTTACTGAGTTATTGCAAGTAATGTGTGGTGTCATTAACATCTGTGGTGTCATTAAGCAGTAGTGACATCTAGTGTCAATATTTGAAATTAGTCTTGTGAGCCACCTGGTGTCAATAGTTGAAATTAAGTTATCTGTCTACAACCAACCAAACAAACAGACACCATACAGAGAAGATATGTCGCTCTGCTGTCATCAGCAGCAGGAGTGACTAATAATGAATCTAATTTGACAAAGATTTGCGCGTAATAAGTTGCCAATTACTCTTCATAGTTCAGACTTTATTGAGAGTGAATTAGTCCACTTGGTCCAAACAACACATTACTTAATATGAAACTTAGTATTTGATATTACTTTAACTCAGTTCAGGTGCGACACAATGCTGGTAGGCATTCTTGTTTATCAGATCAGACTTGGAAAAATATCGAGTAACTTCCAAAAAGTACGTATTTTACAAACGTGTAACATCTTTAAAAATGAATTTAGTAATCACTAAATTTCTCAAATATTTTCAGATGGTACAGGATCCAACGCAATTTGATGTTTTAGTGATGCCAAACTTGTATGGTGATATTTTAAGGTTTGTGTTTATGTTGAGATTCAATTGATACGATATTAATATTATCTTTATCAGTATTTTGCCTAATTCGTGTTTATTTTGTAGTGATCTTTGTGCAGGATTGATTGGAGGTTTAGGAGTAACTCCCAGTGGAAATGTTGGCATGGATGGCGCCATTTTTGAATCGGTATGTTTGATGCCTATTTCTTTGAAAGGTTTTATTTCAATTGTGGAAAAATATTTAGCTTTCCGACGTATTCTTATTGTAAAGTCTCCTTCATACATTTTGAAATGGTACGTCACTGCACTATTTGTTGCATAAATCTAGTTCTTAACACAAGGTTTCAAAGTTCTAACATACACTGCGTAAAAATGAAATACGGGTCAAAATAAAGAATTTTGTTCATGAACCAATATGAATTGCTTGAAGGTACACGGCACAGCCCCTGATATTGCCGGACAAGACAAAGCCAACCCCACGGCTCTGCTATTATCAGCCGTTATGATGTTGAGATACATGGGCTTCAACGAACAGGCCAGAATCATAGAAGCAGCATGCTTCAATGTGATCAAAGAAGGAAAGGTATGAATTGTTGCTCATTTCAAATTTATTGTTGTCCATTTCATTCGTATTTGGAATACATAGACATTCGTAAAATGTTCCTGTAATCCCTACTGCCATTGGTACTTCCTTTTAAGTTTACTGAGAATTACCACGTATACATTGCACTATTCCTTGAACCGTTTCAGGTATTAACGGGAGATCTTGGAGGGCAAGGAAAATGCTCTGATTTCACAGATGAGATATGTCGTAAGGTAGAAAGTTCTTACTAAGATGGCACAAGAAATAAAGACTTGCGCTCATCGAAACGACGGATAAGATGAAGTTGACAGGTGGTGATTCTGAAGAAAAAGGATTTTGAATGTTCTGCAGACAGCATTGCAAGTCCCTCCGTCAAAGAACATACAGAGTTAGGTTAATATTATGAAAAATATTGACGTTGAGGAAGATTTATTGATTGATGCCAAACATCCTGAAAGCTTGTGTCCCGGTCTTGAAGAAGTAGGCAGTTCTACTTTTGTGGCACTAACCTTTCCTGTAAATACATATGTGCGTATCTGTTTATGCTAGTCTTGAATCAGTGAGTAATCTCTTCAAAGTCATGTAAGATACAGCTATGTTTAATTCGTCAATTGTTTTGTTGATGTATTGTAAACAACTGAGTTAAGAGCGGGTTACGTAAGAGACCATTGTGAAATGGAATCTGCAAAGGATAATCCTCCATTATTAATTAAGGATGTTGTCTGGCAAAGGACAAGCTAAAGCACATCTAGAAATTAATTACTCAACTTGCACTTTGTATTTCATTGCAGACAGGTCAGTTTTCTTCATACTGTCCTCTTGTGACCTTGTCAAAAGTGAATTCAATTATCTCATTTTCTTTGTGAAAGAAGTTGATTAATTTCGTGTTTCCTACAGATCTGTGCCTTGTGAATTTTACCTTCGGGACCATCTTCTGCGTCATTTACCGTTGGGACCATGTTTCTGCATCATATATTTTACTTTCTAATTTCCTTTCCCAACTTCTGATGTTTGAAAATGGACAAAATATCGTATTGCCCAGCTCCGACCTCATGTGTTGTATGAATCTGTACAGAGGTTTCTGAGTTCGATTGCAAGACCAACTCTAATTAGCTTCTTTTTGTAACCTTTTCAGAGTCTGAATGGTAATCGGGTGTAAAAAAGCCATTACCACATATTCACTTATGTATGGACATTTTTGCGCTGCAAAATCAGCAGAAAATTGCAGCGGAATATCGGTGTAAACAGTATTGTAGAAGCATCACTGCAATGCTGAAGTTGTTACTTTGCTGTTATGTTAATGACCTTGCTCATTGCTGAAAACATTGTGATTCAGTTTAACTTAACTTGAAAAATTGTTCAACGCCCAAGTCACGGTACAGAACTCAGGTGCGGTAAACCATACAGGATGTTGTAGGCTTTGTAGCTGTGCACCTAAAGTCGCCATACTATTGGAGTGAACTGCTCTTACAATAAGAATGTAAACCATTGCCAATCGTCATATCGTAACTGGTACCTTCCCAAGTATTTACTTCCCTTTGTCCTTGTCTCCTTAAAGTTGTTGAGTATCCCTTTTAAAGAGAAGTTGTCAATAAAATTTGAAACACGTTCTATTTATGTTTGGTTTATTTATTATCACACAGCGTCTCCACATAAGAATTCACTCATGCTGTGCTAAGTACCTGTACACAAATATGCATTTGAATATCGTTAATAAACTGTTCATCTCCTGCTACACAACATGTAAAAATATAAAATATTTTTATCTTGAATTCGTATAATTGAGACTAATTGGTCAGAACCTTTATTTATCTGTATTATTATTTAACTGCAAAAAGGCAATTAAATGTACCCAATCCATAAGGTGAAGATTAAGTATGAATCTAATTTCCCTTAATGATTTATGTCCGCAAAGTTACGAGACAAACAAAAACATAATTCGCGCGACCTAATCTAGTTTCAAAAGAGGAGCTTGTCAACATGCAAAGCATTCTGCTCCTAAAAAAACAGCCTCGCATCAACATTACGAGGCAATATTACATACGTGGTCGGTAACAAGTACAACAATAGAATTTCCTCCTCAAGTGTTACTCAAATTGACCATTATCACAGACTTGAATATGCCTATCAGTAGTGTATACTGTACACTGGGTCCATCTTATAACGAGTTTGGTTACAACGAGCACCCGGTTATAATGAGTAGATTTCTTTGCACCATAATCATTAACAGTAATGCTAAAAAAATTTGGTTACAATGAGCACCCGCCTACAACGAGCAGTTTCTTTTGCTTCTATTTACTTGTTGTAAACGGGACCCAGTGTATGCTTAAATTTTCTTTGAATTTAGTATAACATTTTAAAACATTCAGTTGTATATAATTCATGGTTGTATAAAAACAATGAAATAATACATCATAAGTTTTCTAATGGTACAAAAAGCAGATTACTAAGGTCTTAAAACCTCATTCCTGAACATCTTGGATTTATTACCAATTATTCTTACATCGTTCCTAAGTAAAATATGTTTTGCTTTATTAAAATAAACCTTGCCCTTAACAGAAATGTCCTGATAACCTGGATAGACATCTTTTTGGCGTTTGTCATGATTTCTTTCCTGCGTTTCTCGGTGACACCACTTTCAAAACTTCTCGCATCTTTCATCCAAAAATGTTAGAAATTTTCAGAGTGATGAACAAGAAGAGCATTGGTCATGTTTCTGTTGACGTGGGAGCAGGCGTTTTCAACAGATGCTGTCATGGGTGGCGGACCGCAGCTGAACACACCAAACACGCTTGTCTGCAGTGAAAAACAGAAAACTCATAGTAATGGATTTCTTGTGGATTCCGTTTTGTTCAACATTCGAACTGTTTTGCAGACAAATTTCTTGCAGTGTCCACAAGATGTTTATTTTCTAATTGAGAAATAGAATAGATGGTAGATTTCAATTTGAGAAAAACTAGATTATAGACTTCATGAAAAAGTATTGTTTTGATGGAAAACAGCAATCAATACGCAATCTTGTGGATCGTTATGCCAGTTATCACACTCACATTTTGGTGCTCTGCCATGAGTGTTTTGAAAAACGCCTCAAAATCTGGACGACCAAAATGAGTCACGGAACGCAGGCCTGTCAACAAACTACGATCGGATATCTTCTGGAAGTGGCGTTCACAGATGTACTGAAACATAACAGTTTTCATGAAGGCTAGAATATGCTTAATTTATCATGTGTATTGAAAATCAAATGTCAAATAATAAATTATTTTTGTACCACCTAAAATATTGGAAAATTGGAGCTTACCAACATCGTCGTCCTGATGTCAAATTTTTCTTTGAACTGAGTGATAAATATGTGAACAGACACGAGGTGTTTGATGTCATTGTCTTCTACTTGGCGAATAATGTCTGTCATCCATTCGAAATGTTTCTGAGTCCGTGTGACCCACAGGAAGTAAACCTGGGGGTTGAAAATCAGGTCTGATTACTAAAAAGTTAAAGTTGATATCATAATTTTTTACTGCGAATAAAACTGTAAGACTACAGCATCATTCCCAGTTTACAGTACCTTTTTGCATTTGAATTTTTTCGAGCCTGCACTGCGATATAAGACGTCCTTGAGTATGGAAGCGAAGGGTGTCACACCAATACCTCCACCGACCAGCACAGCCACCTCGTACTTGTACCAGTCCTGGTGACCCTCGCCGTATGGTCCGTCCAAATAAATCTAAATTATAAGAAAACAAACATTACGGTATGAGAATCTTGCGTTTTATCTCCATTTGAGTTTTTTTTGTCATTAACTTTTGATTTGATTTTTCCTTATTTGATTTGATTTTGTATTTATGCCACACTTAATGTGAGTTCTTTAAAACAGACCACACATGTCATTTGATGATACATGCTTAAATAGTCAAATGGTTTTTTTGCATCTGTATGGGGAAATTAGTAGGCAAACATATTAACATATAAGTTACAGAAAGCCGAAATTTACCAATCCAATCAAAGTCGAAACAAAAGAATCACATGAGAAGTCAATTGCAGAAAAACTTAAATAAATTCTACATCAATTATATGCATGAATGGATGCATTGGCAGTCGTTTTAGTTTGAGCAATACATTCCCCTACCTTGGGTAGCACGAGTGGACCAGTATCGGCATCGTTTTTGAGGTTGCTGGGGTCGTACGTTTTTCTGATGTTTCTGGTCCACGGTCCGACCGCCCTGATGTGCATGGAGAGTGTTTCCTCATGTGGCGCGGACGTCAATGTGAATGGGTGATACTCGTTGTGGCTTTGTGACAGACTAGCAATGCGCGCCCACTGACCAGACTTGTAGTCAAAGTTGTTGGGCTTTTTAAACTCAATGTACGTTACACCTGGAACAGTAAAGATTAAAATGGTCAACAGTTTCTGAGTCCAGTGTGAAGATTTTATGCAAAACATGATGATTTCGCGCAAAAATTGTTGTAGAGTGAATTTTGAGCGAGATTTGATTTGTGTGTAGAGACTACCAAGGGCGGACGTCATCAGAAGTCCAAAATAAGGGTATCAGTGGCACAAAAAGGACTTGTGTCCTCCAAAAAAAAGTTGAAAAAAGAGAGACTACAAACTAATATTTTACCTGATGGCAAGAGTTCAGCTTTGATCACTGATATTTCCACCTTCTTTCTGGAGATGGAAACGATTTTATCAAGTGTGAACAGGACAACTGGACCAAGGAAGAAATAATGGAAGAATGGAGGTTGAACCAAGCGACCCGCTCCATGCAAAATCTGAAACAGTAAACGTAAAAATCTCAAAATTGCACAAAGTAAAGCTGGTGACTTATCTCACGGGTGTGTTTTTTGTGCATATTTACCGTAAAGAAGAACACTAGAACATAGAGGTTGTGTGTAAACCAAAAGGCTCTGTAGACTTTGGCTCTCGCATAGGGAACAGCGAAGACGAACAAGAGAATCATCAGCAATGCCAACACAAATCCCGTGAAACCTGTCAAGGAAGTGTGTATCTTCATGAAATGAAATATTTACACTTTACAATTTTGCAAAAATAATCTAAAATAAATTTATTTTGCTGATGATATAAAATTTTGAAGTAAGCTTTGCAATTTATCTTTCAACAATGCTTTATCACTCATCTTTCAACAATGTGAGATTTATCTGTTACCTGTCACGGTATTGAACAGCCAGTAATGGAACTTCGGTAATTCATCAGTCCTGAAAAATAAAAATTGCTGGTCTTTTTCATTGGGAAAGAAAAACATTTGATATTTTGCCAAGCTATAGTGAGAAGGAAATGTGTTGCTTAGGATCATTCCAGTTTGTCACTCTGATATTTCCATCCATATTATGCCATTGCAGAGTGCGAGAGTTTGGGGAAGCAGCTCAGAGCCTCTATCTTTTTTTCTTTTGGAGATATTTCAAAATAAATGGTTCAAATTGGTGAGCACCCCTCCATGTGAAAAATTATGGATGTGCCCCAGATTCATAATTTTATATCTTTTAAGAATTTGACTTCCACTGGTAAGCATTACAATTTTTATAGAATAAGGTAGTCACAAAATTTCCTCAGTTCTCTCAAATACAAAATTAAATCAGGTGTACACTCACGCATGGTAATAATCCCTAAAATGACACGTCAAGTCGTCTGCCGTTTGTGTAGATATGTGATAAAAGTTTAGTGAGTGACCAATGCAGTGTATCACTGAAATGAAAGACAAGGGTTATGAATGTCATTTTCAAAAGAATGACTTGCACACGACAGTAACAACGCTTCTTAATTATTGGAAAGCGAAACATTAATCATTTGCTTGTTTTCCGATACCTTCAAACCAACGTGAACGTGAAAAAAAAAGATTAGTTTTTAACATTAACATAATTACGGCAAAATAACTTCATCCTTACATGTAAAGACTAAAGCATGAGCGGCTATGTACTTGTGCATAGCCACTGCACTGTCAAAGGGAATATATCTGTGAGCGAATGTTTCTCTCAGATAGGTTATGGTGTTTCTGCACATGGTAACAAGAATGGTTGAGTAGGTCCACATGATCCCACTGGCGGCACCTCTAGTTACTGTAATACCGTATCCAGCAATCCGACGCAGCCCTCTGTGTTCACGCTCAATGGAGTAATCTGGGTGGAATAAACAAGTCAATAGAGACATTTTTAAACTATCATGTGTCAATCATCTACAAGGCCTTTTAAAAAAAATCACAAGAATGACGGCGTTGATGGGATGAATAGTCTTAAATTGTTCACGAAAACACAAGACAAAACCCAATAAATAAACTTACAGTAGGCTCTTTCTGCAAATATTCCAATTGAAACAAAAGTATAGAGGGAGGCCCAGAAAATCTGTAGTCTGTTCTTCTCAAACCAACTTGTGACAGCGTTAATCCTCTTCTGCGTTGTCGTTTTTGGGTAGGCTCTCTGCTTCGTCGGCAATGTTGCCTTCATTTCCAGTTTTTCAACCAATGAATTTTGCTTGCTAAACTTTTCGTTTCCACTGTAGGAGAATGATAAGTAATTTTACCGTAATAAGATGCAAGCAAGTTCCTACATACTGGTCAATCGATAGATTAGTACGTTCAAAATAATTGTAGATATTACACTTTCATTACCTGTAGGCTTTTGAGACATACAATGTGGCTTGTCTAGCCCTACTTGGAGGGCGTGGAGCCTGAAGGTCGGTCTTATTTTTTACATCTATGAGGAAAAAATAAAATGTGTTAGAAGTTTTATGATATTGGTGTTTATTCAATTACATAATTTGATCAATTCAAAACTGATAATTGGTAAAAGAATTAGTTACATTGACTATTTGAAGGAAAAGCTCCAACATATTTACCGTTGATGCCCAGGGATGCATAATTCAATTCCTTTTCATAGTCGCTGAGTATTGCTGAGAAATCGTCAAAGTTCAGCCTGTCCTTCTCGCCGTAAGTAGTGTTTCTAAATAGGCTGTCTACTAGTTCATCAGCCTTCACTTCATCCAATTCGTCATTTCCAAGTTCCACCAGTGATCTGTGTAGACATTTGTTATTGTATGCCATGCTTTAAATGCTGTCGATCCATCAAACTCATATCAATAGGGTACAATACTAGAATAGCATATCATACCTCATCATCAATTTGAATTCGTCTTTTCCCAGACTACCAGACTGATCATGATCGTACATATCAAACAGAAGTCTTGCTTTATCTTGTCCACTACCTGAGAATTTTTACATAATTAATTTATAACTAGTCGACTTCACTTGGCAAATGTATTGAAGTTAGAGAGGTCAAAAACAGTTCCAAGACCGACAGACTCCATTCGAATTACAGGCATTATTTTTTCTTTTTGTTATGAAGGTAAATCAGCGTACCGTGGATCATTACTTGGAAGCAATAGTTTATAAACTGTGCGGATTTTACAACATTTAATTACATGTGTACCAACCTTTGGCGAAGATTACAATTGTATCGCAAAACTCTCGGAATGAAACATAGCCATTCTTATCCTAAAATAATAATAATATTGATCAATATTACGAAACGAAAGGTGTTGGGACCGATATTTGGCTTTAATTGCACAAAATACAAACGTTTTGCATAGTTCGGACTTACCTTATCCATGAGATTGAACATGCTTTCAACAAACATGGAACTTGGTTTCATCCCCATAGCTTCACCAAATTCCAGAGGCGTGAGCTCAATCTCTAGAATTTCCTTCGCCTCCTTTGCATTCACGTTCACTTCGTCATATCCCTCGTACTTGAAAGCCTTAGAAATCAGAAAGAACCGGTTAAAACACACAAAAAAGTCAAGTTCGGGTAAGTACGATTAGAATACTCAGGTGGTATTGAACTTGAATGTAGTAACTTACATGAGAGAAGGTGATGCGCACAAATCTTTCCAGTAACTTGGCTCGAGCAGTTTTGGTTATGGCCAGGTTCTTCAAAGCTTTTTCCTTCTCGTACTGAGGCACTTGGAAACTCACGCCTGCTTTTTTCAACAGATGCTCTAACTTGGCTTGAAATTCATCTCTTTGATCTACATCATCAAACCTCAAGACCTAACAAAAAGTGTACAATAATATCAATTACACTTTTGTTCTTTTTGCATGATTTACATCCACATGCCTATTTCAATATTATGTTGAGAAATTATTCAAGTGTACCATATCATATTCCTTTGGAATCTTGACGAGCATAAAGGGGCGTTTTCGATCGTTGGTGATCATCATGACAATTGTTGCATTCTCAAATTTTGCCAGGTTGCCGATATTGATACGTCGAACAGGATCGCCATGTTTTGTTTGTAGAACTATACGTTTGTTACTTTCGTCAAACTTCACAAACACATCTCTCTCTCCTTCCTGTTTCCCAACCCATTCAATGGCTTGTAGAGAAAAAATCATTAAACAAATTAGACAAATTCAACAGATTTGACAATGCGGTGGAAATGTTTTTAGAAACGAAAGATCAAAGTGCTTACCCGCGACAACTGGCATCCTAGCAGACTGGGCTCTGGCTGTCTGCTGCCTGGTGATGGCTCCATTCTGCGACCGTTTCTGGTTTGTTAAGTTGCCACATAAGATCAATGTTGCAATTGTCACTGAAAATTTAATTTTAGATACAATATTTCAGGTATTTGTACTAAATTGTGAAACTGAAAGCCATCTCAGCTGTAATTGATAAAGTGTGTCAACTTTACCACTATATTTTCTTTTATTTCATGTTTACCATTTCCTTTCTGTTGAATGAAAATGTGACAACAGCTATATTTCTGTCTTACGAAACTTAGGATTTTCTGCTGATTATTACATACTAAAACACTTACTGACAAGAAATGTTGCTATAGCAGTAAAGGAAAGTATGTAGGACCATTCACTGCCACTGAAATAGTCAAAGTGTTGAAGAGGAGTGCACTCGGACACATCATCCAGATCGTGCGCTTCCAACTGCTTGGGCTGTGGGCATGGATCATCTATGGAGGTGAAAGTAATGTCAATAGATTCTTTGAAATAAATTTCAACCAAACTGTCTTCTCGATATGGGAAGGTGCTATTCTAAATTGAGCATAAAGTTTGGACAGTTGGATATAAACCCCTTTTCCCCCAAAATCATATTTGAGATTTCAGCATTCCTGGAAATTTTCTAGCACTTCTCAATTTTATTGGTAGGTCTCTTCCCTTGCACTGTAATACTCGCGCCTTACAATACATATTTCTAAAACAATTTAAGGTATTAATAGTAAGAGCAAATGTTCTAGAATGAACATACCCCACTCCCAGATAAAAGGGTTTTCTTGTATAGCACTCTCTGGGATGTTTGTAACAGCCACTATCACGTCCCTCAGCGTGGTTGAATTTACTTCGTCAAACTCAGCTTCACTAAATAACCTGTCATTAAAGGTTTCAAAAAGTTAATTTAAAGGTGAAAACCAAACTTACCACTTTTATTCAAACGAAGAAATGTTACTAAAAGGGAACGAAAGAAATGATTACCCGTTGATTTTGTAGTTTTCGAACCAGAATCTGTCGCCATTTCTTATTCTTGTGAACTGGTCTTTAATGATGGCTTTGAAAAGGTCGCCGGGGCCCTTGGGAGTTGTCTCCAATAAACCTCCTACCCAGATGTCTATGTTTTCGAAGTCGTCGTTGTACAAATTCCCAAGAGCCTCAAATACCTAAATGACAAGTCAAGAGAGCAATTATTCCCGTAGTTCGTAAAGTTTGTCTTGGTCCATTTTGCAACGAGTAAAAGAAGCAAAGATAATACTGTAAGCCGGTCCTTTTTATAATCAAAATTGTTTTGACATCGCTGTCAATGATTTGGTTTAAGTAACTCTATTCATTGTAATTCTAAATTAATTCGTTACAAGGGGTACCCAATCTGATTCGACACTCGTGGTTCCTGTTGCAGCGAAAACACCCTGCCGGAAGCTCAATAAATTTGACTTTTTTCGAGGATTTCAGTGAATTATGACTCCAGTATTTTTATGGGAGTCTATGAGAATATATATAAAGGGTACAGGGAATAATGAAATATTTGTATTAAACCTTTTGGTATACAATTGTAGATATTAGTAAGGAGATCTGAGCCACATGGAGACATTTCAAGATTTGTTTTTCCTTTAGAGCACATACCCAGGACTTAAAATGATAATTTTCCAGTACTATTTTACTATATATGTTAAAAATTAAAAAGTTTCAAAGTCTCCACATAGCTTGGATCTCTTTACTAATATCTACAATTATGTACCAAAAAGTCTGTTGCAAATATTTCAGTATTTCCTGTACAATTTAAAATATATTTTAAAATAAGAAAGTCCTCCTGTGTGAATGCAAGAGGCATACTGACTGCCACATGTTGTCCTATACTTGGGGGGTACCCTATCCCAGCTGGGGGTACCCCATCCTGGGTACCCCCCAGCTGGACCTGGCTCAGGTACCCTCTGGCTCAGGTAACCCCTCCAGAACCACCCCCCCCCCCCCAGCTGTGGGACTGACTACCCCCAACCAGATCCCCCTTGACAGACCCCTCTGGCTATGTGGATGATCTGAGTACCTCCCCCCCCCCCAACCCCCAGACAGATC